>RJWM01016992.1:0-44117 GCA_004363535.1 Dasyprocta punctata | reverse complement strand
CAGCTCATCAGCGTAGGTGTTGCATCCTCGTCTGCTCCTACCCCGAGTGTGGTTCCTGGAGGAGCCCTTCTTCTACCTCCACCTTCCTGTGAACTTTTTCCTAGAAAATGTGTTGGAAGCTGCTAGGAGCATGAAGCTGGTTAGCTTTACCTCCCTGTACAGCTCTGCCCGGCCTCCCACTGCTCAGGTTGCCTGGAGGAGTTCCATGTAGTTTTTGCTTTCCTAGTACATAAGGGAAGTGTACACTGGGAAGCCCTGGTGTCTCCCAGAATGCTGTTCTTCAGGCTCTTCTGAGAGAACAGTGGCTCCAGGAGCAGGATCCGCTTGGCCTACTGGTGCTGCCACCCTCTTGCCTGGCAGGATTGGTGTATGCACACCTTCATCTGCTTCTCGGAAGGCATCTCACATGTAGGAGTAATGTTGTAGGGCCACCTGAAATTTGCTCTGACTTGACAAAAAGAAAGCAGATAATCCAACAACCTAAGCATTGGCCTTTGTCCGTAACAGAGTTTCTATAACTGAGCACACAGCAGGCTCTTCTGATAGAGCATGTTTAACTTAGAAATTTAAGGTGTTGATTGTAGCTCATCATTACTTTAGGTGTCACTGAAAGGAAAAAAGTAGTATTGATTTTATTTTGGATATACCCTCAATTTTAATGCCACATTTCAATTTCAGAGGTTGTGGAGGTAAAAGAATGTTCAAAATGTTGGTATTTTAAATCATATAAGACAACAAAAATAGATAATTTCTTTCTGAAATTGTTTGCATATTGTTAAAGGATTTAAAATTATATGACAAGTTACTGGAAGAAAGGAAAAATTCAAATTGATATTTTTAACAAGATAAGTGGTTTGCTGATCAAAAAAAATTACAAGAAATTTGAGCAGTACAGAAATGAGTGTGCAGTAGCTGTCATCTAAGTAACCAAAAGGACCGTTGTTAGCCAGTTGACATGTTTTATTCTAAGTAATTTATGGCATACTATACTCAGAGTTGCAGTTTTTAAAATCATTTACAAGGGAAGTGTTTCAAAAGCCATATAAGTAGCTTTGAAGTTTCAAGGATGGCAATTTATTTCAGATTATGTGCAAAAGAATGCTGAAATTTATATATTATCTTTTTGAGTCTAAAAATACAAATTTCCTGATATTTTAAAAGTATGGGCACCAAGTTATGTAAATTAATTTCTGCTTTAGGATAAGTATTTTTTTAAAAGACAGTTTATTATGAGGTAGATGAAATGTAGTTCCCAAATGTGACATTGTTCTTGGCTATAAAAATACTCCCAGCTTAATAAAAAGAAGACATAACAACTCTTCCATAAATTTCTCTAGTGTTAGTTATTAATTAGAATAATTCCCTTCCTTACTGCAATTTGCCACAGCTGTACATTTGTGATGAAAACAGAAGAGCTAATGAATATGATTTTAAGAAAGCTTTGGACTTGCTGGAATATATTGATGAGGTAAGTAAACTCCCTTGATGATCTCAGGTAACTGAATATGTATAAGTAGAAGAGAAAAGACTTCTTTTAATCAGTCATGAAAATGTACTCATGAAAAAAGACTTAATTTTTAGTTCAGTTACTCTTGTCTCCTACAAGGCATCCAGCCCTTTAAAAAACTGCCAAGAGATTCCTGATAATCCTCACACATTCCCAGGTGACTTTTTCTGTGCACAAATAAAAAACGTGGGGGCTGAGGGTGTGGGTCATTGGTAGAGTGCTTGCCTAACATGTGCAAAGTCCTGGGTTCAATTCCAAGCAGCACCTACGCCCCTCCCACCAAAAAGTAGCTCTTCAAAGTCCTGAGGTGTGTTTTCTCTCGCATAGCATTGACCCTAAGAAATGTTGATTCTCTAATTTTAAAAAATCGTTGTAGGAATTCTGTTGAATAAGTAGTTGTTCTGTTACTTGACCATGCGATTGAGTTACTTGGAAGATGATGAAAACAATACTTTTTTTTTATAGCCTTGCTTAAAAATCTTAACCTCTCAAAGTTCTTGATGAAGTCAGAATATCAGAGAACACTATAATCAAAACCTAATTCACATAAATACTGATTGGTTTATTTTTTAATTAATTAATTAATTTGTTTATTTATTTTTGGTACCAGAGATCAAACTCACAACCTCATGCTTGCCAGGCAGGTGCTTGTGCCACTGAGCTATGTCCCTGGCCCTGACTGATTTGTTTTTCTAAGTGGCACTGACAATTTAAAGTGAGTTTTTCAGTTACAAGTTAAAATAATGCAACAGTATTTATGTAAGATTAGGAGTTGACATAAATAAATTTTAAACATGTATTTCTCTTTCAAAGCTAAGATTTAATCAAGATTTTTTTTCTACTCTGAAGGAAGAAGATGTGAATATAAATGACCTCAAACTGGAGATCCTTTGCCGAGCTCTGCAGAGAGATAAGTAAGTCTCTTGGCTGATTTAGTGCCATGTGAAATGGCTGTGATACCATCATACACCAGATAGTTTTACAAGTTTCTGGTTGTGTAATAACAACATGTTAGCAGTCTCTAGTAATCTGACATTTTCAATTCAGAATTAAAGAATAACCTAAAGACTTAGAGCCACTGGTATAATACAGTCAGTCTGAGTTGGTTTTGTTTTTGCTGTATTTTTGGTTTTGTTTTGGCAGTACTGAAGACTGAACCCAGGGAGTGCTAAGCAACAACTCTAACCCCCCACCGTTTTTGTTTTTGTTTTTGTTTTTGTTTGAGACCGTCTTGCTAAATTGCCCAGGCTAATCTTGAACTTGTAATCCTCCTGCCTCAGCCTCCTGAGTAGCTGGGTTTACAGGTATAAGCCACCATGCCCAGCTAACTGCTTTTTATATTAGCATTTAGGTTTCAGCTTACACGAAAGTATATGGCCCTTAGATTCACAGAAGTTCAACCTGTTGTGCCAGATAAGACTTGAAGCTGTATTTTATTTTTTAAATAAAAAGTGGTTGTGTTTTTAGGGTCAATGCCTTCCTTTTGTTGTTGTTTTAGTTTTTTTGAGACAAGGTCTTGCTATGTAGTTCAGGCTGGCCTTGAACTTACTATGTAGCCCAAGCTGACCTTGAACTCAAGGTGATCCTCCTGCTTCAGCCTCCTGAGTGGGGATTACAAGTGTGTGCCACCGCACCCAGCTAGCATCTTCTAAGTCTTTGGGTAACTGCCTTTTCCTCACAACTCTGTCCTCTCTGTAGAGGAGCATTTCTTGTGTGTATTCAGTAGGAAAGAACCTAGGCCTCCTCTCTGGTAGGGGTGAATACCCAAGGGAAAGTGGAAGGCAGCCCTGTGCTGAGCAGCTCCTCTGCATGTTTGCTTTCCCTGGGTGGTGAGAATGAGGCCCCTTTTACCAAAGTGCTTGGTCTCCCCAAGCACTACCCTGGTTAAGAGTTGTTGGGAGCTTGGTCTCTACATTCCTCTCTCAAGTGCCTGCTCTGGGCACCTTTGGTTTGTTGATCTTGTTCCGTCATTCTGACTGGCGATCCTTACCCTGGCTTCTTGTATGAAAGTTTTCAGGTATGTTGTGCCTTACGTACACTGAGAACACAAAATCAGATGCATGGCAGGGATGCTGGTGAATAGCTGTCAGAGTGTGGTTTGCATCTGTACAGAAATTGAAGTGTTTCCAACATTTAAAGTTCTTTCTTCTGAGATTTGAATCCAGACAAAGCCACAGTATTGAACAAAAGTCATTTATCTCTGCTAAGCCCATGACTTCATTTCTCTCATGGTGATTTTTTTTTCTAGCTGGTCTAGCTCAGATGGTAAAGGAGACCCAATTGAAGAGTCTAAAGGCAGTATATTTGTGAAAATCTTACAGAAACTTTTAAAAGATGGTAAGTGGTTTGTTACTATCAGAAATTGCAATAATATGAATTTTAGAAATCTTAAAATAATGGGTGTTTATCAAGATATCAAATGATGAGGTTTAAACAAATCACCTATAAAGGAAAGCCCATCATCATTACAGTGGACTTCTCAGCACAAACTCTCAAGTCAAGGAGAGCTTGGAGTGAAGTACTCTCAAGTTCTAAAAGAAAACAACTTTCAACCCAGATTGATGTATCCCGCAAAACTATCTTTCAAAATAGAGGGAGAAACAAAATACTTCCATGATAAGGAACAGTTGAGGAAATTCATGACCGCTAAACCAGCACTAAAATGAAGGACATTTTAGAAAGGGATGATAAGTACTACAACTCTACGAACCCCAATAGAAGGAATCCACCAGGAAAAAAGAAAATAACACGATAAAGGTAGGTCAGTATGTATCAGTTTTAACCATCAGTGGTCTTAATTCATTAGTCAAAAACATAGACTGGCAGAATGGATCAAGAAGCAAGATCTAACAACATGCTGCATACAAGACATACGTTTAATTTAAAAAGATGCTCATAGACTGAAAGTCAAAGGATGGAAAACAATACTCCATGCAACAGGAGTCCAGAAAAAAGCAAAGGTGGCTATTCTATTTGCAGATAAAGTTAATTTTAAGCTAAGACTGATTAAGAGAGACAAAGAAGGTCTTTATATATTGGTAAGGGAACAATTTAAGAGGAAGTGATAATAATGCAACAAACACTAGTCCGCCCAGTTATATAAAACAATTATTAATCGACATGAAAAATCAAGTAAGCCTCACTAGAACTGTATCGGGAGGCCTCAATACACTGCTGTCACAAAAAGACAGGTGTGGAGTTCTTGGGATCCTCTGGGTAGAGTATCGTGTCATCTGAAACAAAATCTATGTGTATAAAAAATTAGTTGTGACAGAGAAAAAGAATTTTGAGTAAAATGTAATTTTTTCAGGGTCACCTTCAGATTTTATTTTTATGTGAAATGTTCATTTGAAAACAATTGTGTTAACAATTAGTTAGATAATGCTTAATGTCTATATTTTTTGCCTTAAATAATTTTCAGAAATATTCAATATGCTGATGATTGTTGCTGTTTTGTTGGCTGGGGTGAAATTGTTATGTTTTGATTTCTTGTTCTCCTTTTGTCTAAAATAAAAAAAATGATGGTGAGGTTTAAGATGAAGCAGTATCATACTCAAAATTAAGAGATTTGTTTACTCAAGCACAGTTTCAGAGCTTATCCACATTGACCTCCTGGCACTACTTTCTGAAGTTTAGTTTCCACTATAGCTAAGTATAAATATAGGTCTAACTCGTTACTGAAACTTGTTCAGAATTGTTCTGGACTTTTACTTACGAAGAACAGGTACAGTGGTACCTTGGTTCACGAACTTAATTTTTTTTATAATTTTGGAAAAGATGACCACATTTATGTTTTGTAGGAAAGATGACTAGGGTGGGGGTTGTGGTTGTGTTTGTTATCCAATGCAGAGTTTACAAACAGAAACAAAATTTTGCAAAACACTTCTTTTTGCAAACCAGATTGTTTGTAAACAAGAGCATTCGTTAACCAAGGTGCTACTCGGAGAAGAACAAGATGGCGGAACAGTAAGCAGCAGAGTAAACAGCCTCCCTGAGAGATACCATCCAGATGTCAGAATATAGCAATGTGGGGAAGACAAGAAGGAAGGAAGTGGGTCCTCTGGAGCCAGGAAGAACCTAAAGCAAGAATTGAAGCCCACAGAAAGAGTAAAAAGTAAAAGTTAAAGAAGGCGGTAACTGGCGGCTCCTCTACCTGGAGCAGGACCCACTGTGAGAGAGGAGCTGTTGGAACCTGGGGACCCACGATCAAGGTGCTGCTGTGGTGGCGGCAACCCTGGAGGCTTCCGCCGAGACAGGCAGCATTGGAGGAGAGTGGCAGTGGACAGGGGGAGGAGACCTAAAGAACTGAACTGGCTGACCATGAGTGTGCAGAGGTCTTCACCCTCCCACGAGAGAAAGAGATCGGCTGGGAGACATCTTGGAGTTGGGTTGGGGACTCCTAGCTGGGCGCAGACCCATGCAGGTTACTCAGGCTGAGCCCTGCCCCTGCGCGCATTCTGGGGGCCACCTTGGAGGGTCCCTGCGGGTGACCAGCTTGGTCTGGAGATGGTGGCTCCACACATGCTCCAGGGGTGGTGGTGGAGAGTCCAAGGGTGACCAGCTCACCAACCCAGGTTCATGGGCGGTGGCCCGCCCCTGCGCACACTTTACCAGCCATCAGAGAGCCAAGGAGGGCTGGGGAAAGGCAGCAGATAGCACTGTAACAGCGCCCCCAGTGGCAACCATCAGATATCCATAATCAGCACTGGCTAGAAGAACCAGTCTCACTTCAGAGAAATTGCGGCCAATGCGAGGAGTGCCTGGGTCCCCAGTACCCATTTGCCCAGAAGAACCCAGGAATATGTCAAGACAGAGAAGCAAAAGGCAGTCTCTGGCCCCAGTTCAAGCAGAGCAAGTCCAGGAGATGCAAACGCAGAAGAGATCGGGAGTCCCACAACTAAAGTTTCTGAGGTGATAGCAACTGAAGTAAAGAAACAACTTCGAGAGGCTATAAAAGAAATTAGAACAAAAATACTAACTCAGCTAAAAGAAGAAATGAAAAACATAATAAAAGAACTGCTAGGCCACTCTAAAGGAGACATAGATGAAAAAATGGAGCATAGGAAAATGAGGGAAACCTTGAATGAACAATACAAAAAAGATTTAGAATACATGAAACAGATTCAAAGAGATTACCAGGAAATCAAAAACTCCAATGAAAGTTGGCAAAACCACTTGAAAGAAACTAAAGATAGACTTTCAAACCTTGAAGACAGGTTTGCAGCTTGTGATCGTTAAAGGAACAATCTCTTAAAAATAACAAGGAACCTGCAAGTAACAATACAATGGCTGCAAGACAACCCAAAGAAACATAACTTAAGAATAAAAGGTGTGAGTGAAAAAGCAGGGGTCAGTACAAATGAAATTAAAAGCCTATTTACAGAAATAATTTTAGAAAACTTCCCAAGCATGGGAAAAGGAAGTGACTTTCAGATAAGTGAAGCATATAGAACTCCAACTAGCTATAACCAAAATAAATCTACACCCACACATGTAATAATCAAGATCCCAGAAATTCAACACAAGAACAGAATATTAAAAGCTGTTAGAGAAAAGAAACAGATCACCTACAAAGGAAAACCCATCAAGCCGGGCGTGGTGGCAAACGCCTTTAATCCCAGCACTTGGGAGGCTGAGGTAGGAGTGTTGTGAGTTTGAGGCCGTCTTGGGCTACAACATGAGTGCAACGCCTGTCTGAGCTACATGGTGCTACCCTGTCTCAAAAAACTCGGGCTGGGAGTTTGGCTTAGCAGCTTAAGCACCTACCTGGCAGGCGCAAGGTTGTGAGTTTGATCCCTGGTGCCACCAAAAAAACCCCAAAAAAACAAAAAAACCAAACCATCAGAATGACAACAGACTTCTCAACACAAACCATCAGGTCAAGAAGAGCTTGGAGTGAAGTATTTCAAACCCTGAAAGAAAACAACTTCCAACCCAGATTGATGTACCCTGCAAAACTATCTTTCAAAATTAATGGAGTAACAAGATACTTCCATGACAAAGAACAGCTGAAGGAATTTATGACCACCAAGCCAACCCTACAAAGAATACTGAAGGACATTTTAGAGAGAGATAAAAAAGACCACAGCTCCAGAAACAGTGGCAGAGGGATATCGCTTAGCGGGGCAGACAATTGAGTAGAGGGGAAAAGTGGGCAGCCAACTGCAGGAAAGTGGCATGGCGGAGACAAGGCACTGCATGTTGGCCTTAACCATTAATGTAGATGGCCTCAATCCACCAATGGAAAGAAACACAAGCAGAGTGGATCAGGAGACAGGATCCATCAATATGCTTTATACAAGAAACACATTAAACTCGAAAGGGGGTTCATAGACTGAAAGTCAAAGGAGAGAGAACAATGCTATATGTGACAGGGAGCCAGAAAGAAGTGGGGGTAGCTTGCCCATTAGCTACATAGTGGACAAGAAAGATATGGCATTTTTATCCAATGGAAAGCTACTCAGCTATAAAGAAAAATAACCTCAAGGCTCTTGTAGGTAAATGGATACAACTTAAGATCATGTTCATGGATGAAATGGCCAAGAGTCACATGAGTGAGCATCATGTTATCTCCCTAGTACAAAAAAACTAAAGGAGTTAGTAGGATTCAAAATACACAATGCACATTGTAAAAATGAAAGGGGTGAAAGTGTCTAAAAAGGGCAGGCAGTGACCATTGTTAATCTGTCATCGGGATTTGAGTCCTGTATTGTTTTAATTGGACTGTTTAGTTTGGTCTTATTCTATTTCGGTTTGCCTAATTTTTGATGGCACAGACAGCTATTGCAAAAATAACAAAGCACATTATGGAGCCATTATTGATATCTGATCACCTTGTTTTGAAACCCTATATTGCTTTCATTGTTTTGTTTTGAGTGATTTTATCCTATTTTGGTTTGTTTGATTGTATTATGACTGATGATATAAGCAACTGCTTAGAAGGTAACATGAGGCATTAGTAATCAGTGTTGTTTTACTATGTATTGCTTCCATTGTTTTGTTTTTCATTGGTTTTATCCTGTACTATTTTGTTTGATTGTATTGTGCCTGATGGTATAGGCAGTTATTTTGAAGATAACAAGAGGTATTATAAGGGGAAAGGAAGAAAGGAGTAAGGGAAAAGGAAAAAGACATAAATTTGTATATAGGTATACATAAGATAGTTAAAATGACTATACTACTAAATGCATTAGTTATTGAAAAAGAACAGTTAATACTCATATGATTAGATCAATTTTACATGTCTATATCTGTTAATCTGAACAACCCCTTTGAAGGTAACGATATGCAATTTTGCAACCACTGTCAAATTCCAATCATCTCACTTTGTAAACCTATAATGTTCTTGTATTGGATTTGTTGTTGTTGTTTGTTTGTCTCTTTTGCTTTTTGTTTTTCTTTTCTGTGTCCATTTTCTCTTAAAAAAAAATAAGGTGCTTCTGTACTTAACAGGATGCTTCATGAATACTTCTGATTTCAAAGATAAGCAAGTAATCAGAATGTCAGGTAAACCATTTCATTGTCAAAAAAAATAAAAAATTTAAAGAGATGTAGCAAAAGGAAGTATCTTTTGCTTGAAATTCAGAGAGAAATAAAATATATCTGCATGGCTTTCATTCCTCCAAATTTGCAAGTGAAGAAATGACAGGATGTGGTGCTCTCCCGCTCAGCCTGGCAGGTTCTGGAAAGCAGTGGGTCCACATCTGACACTGACCAACAAGTAGGGTCCTGTACAGTGCGCAGCTTTACAGGGTTGTGCTTAAGTCCCCAGCACTGATACTTGAGGACCACCACAGTGTTTGCTGTTCTTAGTAGATCTGATTTTGAGACAAGGTCTTGCTTTGTAGCCCAGACTGGCCTAGAACTTGCACTCCTTCTGCCTCAGCCTCCTGAGTTCTGGGAAGATAAGCATGTGCCAGGTTTAGTCTTAGCAAGACTCTGCCTCAAAATAAAAAAGTCTAGGGGTGCAACTCAGTGCTCCCTGGGTTCGATCCCCAGCACTGGGGGTGGGGTATGACACCCAGGGGTTGTGCACACCAGCCAGGTCCTTACAGGCCACCATCAGCAGGGTCAGGGCCAAGCTTGTCAGGACCCGTTGGCCATCCTCCCTCCCTGTCATCGTTGTCTACCGTATGGTGCGGGCTTTACCCTGCTCCAGGAAAGAGAAATAACCATCTGATACTCAGTCTTAACAGAAGGAATGCCCCTTAAAAGTCAAGTAAAAAGTTTTTCTGGGGAATTTTTATTTTTAAAAACTAAGCCAGGTGTGCTGGCACATGTCTGTAATCCTAGGACTCAGGAAGCTGAGGCAGGAGTATCACTGTGAGTTTGAGAGCAGCCTGGGCTACATAAGTGAGTTCAAGGCCGGCCTGGGCTACATAGTGAGATTCTGTCTCAAAAACACCAAAAATAAATAAATAAATAAAAATTAAAAATAATAGTCTTTACAAGTGTAGCACAATTTTATAGAGAAAAATTCTTTCTTAAGATCATGTTAATTGTAATAAGTGATGTACAGATGATTCCGATTTAGCCTCATTTATTAACCTAAGTTTTTATTTTTATTTATTTATTTATTTATTTATTTTTTTTGCAGCACTGGGGATCGAACTCACAGCCTCGCACCTGCCAGACAGGCGCTTAAGCTGCTGAGCCAAACTCCCAGCCCTGGTTTTTTGAAGCAGGGTCGCACTGTGCAGCTCAGGTTGGACTTGCACTCGCGCGTTGTAGCCCAGGCCGGCCTCAAACTCACAGTGCTCCGCCTACCTCAGCCTCCTGAGTGCTGGGATTAAAGGCGTGTGCCACCACGCCCGGCTGACCCAAGTTTTTATTATAAAACAAATACAGAAATACCGTGGACACTTCAATGGTATTTTTTTTAATGGAACTTCATTTTTTAATCAAAAAATATTGTTCTACATGTTTTAATACATTGTAATACCAAGAGTTGTCTGATTATTAAAAATCACACAAAAGGTAAATTATTTACTAAAGTATAAGCAGGTCAGTTCTGGAATTTACATTACTATTTAAGTTTCACAAATTCTAAGAACACATCACTAAGAGTGATGGTAGATGTCACTGGAGTTACACCTACCATAAGAAGAAAAGATACCAAATTATCCAGTAGGTCAGCAATATTAATGACCAATGCTAGGCAGTGCTGTGTTTAACCCTACTGTCCTCTAAAAATAACTGTTCAAAGATCCTTAAGAAATCCCTGGACTCCTTTATTATGATTTAGCTGGAACTTTAAAAGTTCTGTTTTATTTATCTACATGGACAAAGTAGAACATTACCCTTCATTTTAAGAGGGACACAAAGTCCTCGGATTTGTTATTGAAGAAATGTATCCTCCAGAATTAACATTTCTTTAGTCTTAAAGGATTATTACCAAGGTTTTTCACAATGGGTACTACTTACATTAGAAAGTTTGGCCAGCATATAATCTTCTGCTGAATAATTTTCAAAGACACTATGATTGTTTGGGCATTCTTCCCAATGGCCTCTCTATTACAAATTGCACTATTAATATTAACCTATAATATATTTTTTGAAATGTGGCAAAAAGTTGCTACATCATATTATATATCAGTGTTTCTGCTGTACCAGAAACTTAAACCGAGGGTAAAAGACACAATCAAAAAATATTCACCTACTGTGAATGTTTTTTTTTTTTAATTTAAGAGAAAAAAGAAACAGAAAAGAAAAACAAAAAGTGAAAGAGACAAACAACATCAAATCCAATACAGTAACATTTTAGGTTTGCAAAACAAGATGATAGGAATTTGACAATGGTTATAATATTGCATATCATTATGTTCAAAAGGATTGTTTAGCAGATATAGACATGTAAAATTGATCTAATCATATGAGTATTAACTGTTCTTTTCCAATAACTAATACATTTAGTAGTATAGTCATTTTAGCTGTCTTATGTGTACATATATACAAATTTATGTCTTTTTCCCTTTTCCCTTCCTTCTTTCCTCCTTTCCCCTATTCCAGTTACTTTTCCTCTTTGAGCAGTTTTCAAGGGTATTTTTTTTAAGAACTAGTATTTGGTTTTGAGGACTGTATGATAATGTAACAAGTTACATTATTATCTTCCTAATTTGAAATTTCGTCCAGTTTTATCAAATTAGAAAATCGTGCATGCTTTTGTTAACTTCACAGGCCTCGGCTTAACCCATTTGTTCACCTGATGTTCCTTGGTCATCCCGCTGTATGGGTGGCTGCCTGCTCTGTTGACTTCAGCTGCGATCCTAGAGCTAGCTCTTCAGATAGCATTTCTTCTAAATTCAAAGAATAATTATTCAAAATACTTGTTTTTAAATGACTTAGTTTAAAACTTCTACATTGAAGGTGGGTCTTAAGATGTAGGAGAAAATGAAGATCTTTAGCGCCTCCTGAAGACTACATGGATGGCTTTTGAGCAGTGGGGAAGGTCTGCAGCAGAGGCCCTCTGGACTTGAGAGAAGATGCGGGGGATAGAGGAGAGCATTTTCCAGCAGCAGAATGTGTTAGCTCCTAAATAAGAGCACAGGGCCTGGGATGTGGCTCAGTGGCACAGCCACAAGGTCATGAGTTCAATCCCTGGTATCAAAAAAAAAAAAAAAAAGACACTAAATAAGAGTACAGGTGCTTCATCGTCAGTCGTTTTAATTCACTCAGGAGTTTTGCAAAAATGAAAATGCCTGTGTTTGTATCTGCAGGCATTCAGCTCAGTGACTACTTGCCAGAAGTGAATGACCTGCTGCAAGCTGATCACCTGGGAAGCCTCAAGTCCAACCCGTACTTTGAGTTTGTTTTGAAAGCAAATTATGAGTATTATGTCCAGGGGCAAATGTAATTTTCTGTAGAAACAGAATTGCTTCTAAAAGTTTTTAAGTGTCTGCTTGTAAAAATTTTAGGCCTTAAACAACTAGAAGTTTGTACTATTTTATGTTTGCAAGTGAAGTTTTGTTTGTTTGTTTTTGGTACTTGGAAGCTAATACTAAATAATTATGTAACTATAATTTTGGTTTTTGGTTACATGAATTTTTTTCTGCCTTTTTTCCAGCTCAATTTTGTCAGCTGTTTTTAAATTTGATGCCCTTTGTCCAGCGAGTTCTGTACTTCTAGTCCTGATTCTGGCTGTTGGTGTGCACAAATCACTTCTAGGTCTCAAATGTTTCTGTAATATTTAAAAATTACAGCCAGGGATATGGCTCAGTGGCACATCACCTGCCTGGCAAGTGCAAGGTCCTGAGTTCAATTCCCAGTACCAAAAAAATAAATAAAAATTATGAAATTGCCAAAGATTGTCTGAAATTGCTGTAATGCTGAGTACTGTATGCTGGTCTGGGGCACTTGGCATCTGTTTTGCTTGAGGCCAGTGGGAAATATGTGTCTAGCAAGATAAACATCAAAATTTACCAACCTCTTATAAGACAGAAAAAACAAAAAAGAGTGGGGCTAATTTTTGTGGGTTTGATAACTGATTAACTTTTCTACATAAATAATGAATGGTACTAACAGAAGCACTTTAATGGGTAAAGTATGCATGTGGCTTCTCACCTTCCTGGATTGTCCTTGAGGTTAATTGCACAGCACCATGTGAGTTAGTCTCTCAGTACTGGGATTCCCTTCTGGCCCAATGTATTTTCACAACAATTTTTGCTGAGTTCCAGTTTCCCCACAGTTGGCCCTAGTCACAGGCGTGTGATGCTAGAAACTACTGTGAATTGTCCTTACATGGGCACTGAAAAGTAATGTTTTCTCAAAACTTGCTTGTCCTACCAATCAACACTCTGTTATCTGACTTTACATAAAAAGATTAGACAGGGCCGCAGCTGGCATATGTACACTTTGGCCAAAGTCAGTGATTACTAACTGCCTTACTCAGCGTTGGAGGTCAGAAGTTAAACCTGGTAATTTGTCAGGCTTCTGAGCCCTCCCCTTGTGCCCTCTCACCTGGAACTTCCAGTTCAGCTCTTGTTTGAAAGAATAGGTTAATGGAGCTGTTTATGTTGACCAAAAAAGGAAGTGAGCAGCCTGGGCCTTGACTTATTGGGAAGAATAGGTTAATGGAACCATTTCTCTTAACCAAAGAAGGAAGCGAGGAGCCTGATCTTCTGTTCATCAAAGAATTATGTATGACTTTGCACAAACCAAGGAATCAGAGTGACTCCTGGTAACACATGACAGATTCCTTTGAAAGGTTTGTGTCTTTGGGCACAGCTGAGTTCCACTGGGGCCTTGAGTGACAGCAGCAAGGTGTTGCCCTTGACTCTGAGCCGAGGAAAGACAGCAGTAGCCATGAACTAACCTCAGACACTCGCTGATGACTCTAGAGAGCCTAGGGGGACAGGCCCTGACCCTGTCTGAAGCTGAGGCAAGTTTTAAAGCCTAGAAGGTGTTTCTCTTCTTACCAGGGCTCTGGACCTTGGTGGAGGGGTTTGGGGGTGTCTTGTAACAATGGGCTGTGGTCTCCAAGGCCAACTCACTGACTTTGTGTGCTGCTGTGTCTCATGCATGAGACATTGAAGCCACCTCAGAAATAACTAGGCCCTACCACCTGTCCTGGGTGTTCTCTCCTGGGAATTCCTGAAGAGAAGTAAGTTAAAATTCATGTGCAAAATGACACTCATTAAATACCAAAGTACATTCTAAGAAGTAGTAGTATGTTTAAAAAGAAGACTAGAAAATTAAAAACCTGTTGTTAGTTAAAAAAAATAAAAATTAAAAAATTAAAAAAATTTGGAATAAAATAGACCCTGTTCATCCCCCTGCCGCCAGAAATAACTTCGGTTCCTATTTGAAATGTTTTGGACTGTATGTACTTTTTTATTTTGTAGCCTGCTTTTCTTCTGTGAGCTATTGTGAGCATTTCTCTCCTTCCATCCCAGAGTTTGTCAACCTTATCCCATTATCACCTCTCCAAAGGAGCTCTTCTGGATAGTTCTCCCAGTTGCCTCCCAACCTAGTGAAAGTTCAACATCATACCTACGGTGTCTTACGTTTCATGACTTTTGGGGGGTGCAAATAAATGTAAATATTTAAGTTTTTTTTTAATTTCGTAAGAACCAATTTTTGCTTTTGACAGTGTTTTGTTATACTTTTTGAATGAGTGTTTTAAATATTTTTCAGGATATAATTTTTTGATGACCGCACGACACTTTATTCCATTGCTGCACTATAATTTATAGCTCACTCTCAAAAATTAAAAATTAAAATGGAGATTATTGAACATTGTTTTTCCATTTTAAATAATTTTAAATGAATTTGTGCATTCCAAGAACACAGAAAGTTACCCTAGCCTTGCCTGTTTACTTGTGAGGTGTCGGTGACCTACATTTACCTGTCCAGCCCTCAGCCTCACCCCTGCAGGCCCTTCTTTGTCTAGAGGAGGACCAGCTATAGGCTCAGTGTTCCTCAGGTCTGGGCTTCAGGATGCCTTTGAACTCACTGTGTAGCCTAGTCTGGCCTTGAAGCAGTGATCTTTCTGCCTCAGCCCCCTGAATGCTGTGAGTACAGTTTGAGGCATGCGCCACCACGCCCAGCTTCAAATCAGGGAGCAGACATAATCCAGCTGAGAATTTGCAACCTGGAGTTGACTTGCCCAAGGTCACACAGCAATTTGGTGGGTACAGGGCCCACTGCATCTGAACTCTCATAGCCTGGCCATGGGCAGGAGCCTCTTGTCCCTTCTCAGATGACATAGTTGCCCAGGAGGCCATTACTTTGCATTTCAAGATATCTTCAGCTCTCCATTGGAGGAGATCCCTTAAGGATCTGTTGCACCTCCGGAACAACTGTATTAGGAAGATGCAAGTTAGGAAGCAGCCCTTTCCCTGCCCCTGCCACCCAGTGTAAGGAAGGGCAGCCTAAACCCATGACTGTTGTGCAGTCTGAATGTGTCCTTAGCACAGTAAACCTCAGGTAAGAAAAGCTTGAATGAGCAGTACCTGACCTGTCCACCTGCAGATGGTGAGAAGGCTTAACTGAAACATGAAAGCCTGCTCTAGAGTTTTACACGTTTGCATTTAAATTGGTAGGAAATACTGGAGAGGCCAAGCCAGCAAGCTGTGAGGAGTGAGGGGATACAGGGAGAGAAGGGAAGCGAGCACTCAGGAGGAACGTACAAGCCTGGCTGCACTGACACCTGGAGCTGGTGCTTCACCAGCTCTGGAGTGGGAGTGGGGAGGCCTGGGTGACCCCAGGGACTGTAAGCCAGCATATCTGTCATGTGGCAGAGACGTCTGAGCTGCTGGGCACCTGCTATGTGCAGTGCTTGTTCCAGCAGGCCATCCATAGCTTTGGGCACTTGATTCATAGCTTTTAGGGGGGTTGAGGCTAATAGACCCAGCTCAGACCTGCCAAAGAGCAAGGGAATGCACTGCACAAGAGTTCTGAGCAGTATCCCCAGTTTGTCACCCACAAGGTGTCCGGTGGGTGACCACTGTCCTTCCTGCCTCCAGAGCCCAGCTGTAAGTCTGTTTCACATTGCACTTGCTGGCTTATTTTTCTGTAACCTTTCCACTACCCATGACGGAGGAGGGTGCAGGATGTTGCAGGGAAACAGTTCCACCCTTGCTCCCTTGTTCTCTAACATAGTTGGAAAGCTAAATATGAAACCACCGGAGTTTTGGGCTCTTTCTGCTTACTATGTCGACTCCGCTGACCCTACTTTGGTCATTTCAGGGAGAGCTCGATGGTGTGGGCTGCAGAGTAGGGTCAGGTGCCCTTCATATCCTTCTTTTAGAGAAACTACACCTGTCTCCTGCTAAGTTCCACTACCAAATGTGAATTGCGACTATTTTTGGGAACACTTCAGACATCAGAAAAAAAAAAAATGACATCCCTTGGCACCCCATAAAACATGTCACCAAGTTTATCACAGAAGGCAGAAGATGTCCTTGGGGGCCCTCTTGCCCCCTACCCCATCCACAAATTGAGAGGCGTCGGCAGAATGGCCTCCACTGACCCCACTCTATTTTACTATAAGGAGATCCGGGTCCCTAGAAGCCCGAAAGGCATATCCCTATGTATCCACGGTATAAATAGAAGCTGCGCAGGCCCTGGCAGGTGGTGACTCCAAGGTGGACTGGGAGCAGCCTGGCCCGCAGCATCATCCTCTAAATATAAAGACAAGTTTGCAGGAGGAGCCACTGCCCTGACAGAGTGCACAGCCTAGGTCCTCCACGAGGACACTGCCTCACCTTCCCATCACCCACTGCCACCACCACATCCAGGCCCAGCCAGTCCCAGGGGAGAGACATACTCAGTGTCACCAAGCAGGCGGGGTGGGGGGCTGCTAACCACCCAGCCGACCTGGCAACTTAGCAGCCACTCATGGGGGAAGGGACCCCCAGCTGAGTCCCTCCCTTCAGGACCTCTGAGCATCTTACAGCACTGAGGGGACAACCCCAGGGGCCCTGAAGACCAGCACCTCCACAGCCCGTGGCAAAACCCTCAGCCTCTTCTCCCCCCACCCACACGCCAGTTGTCTGCCCAGTGACAGCTGTGTGCCCTCTGGCTGCCTGTAGCTTCTGAGGTGGGGGAGGGGCCAATCTGGATCGGAACTCTGGCTTGGGGAGCTAAGATGGAGAGGGAGAAGTGGGGTTCAAACTTTCTCCTCCTGCCCTGCCAGTGTTTGGGTGACTGCCTCTGTGCTTTCCCAGCCCAACTGTCCCCACAGAAGCTGCATGCCAGGTGGGGGCTGAGGAAAGGACCTCAGAGATGGGGTGACTGCAGGGGGCCCACAGTCAGGCACCCCTGGAGTGCCTGGGTGCACAAGATAGGTGGAATGGAGAGACCTTTGCAACAGGTGCAGCTCTGAGCTGGGTGCCCATGGGTGAACTTTGCCCCACCCCATCTCGGGCAGCTGGGAGGGGCAGGCCCACAGGGGAGACACTCCATATATGGCCTGGTCCGGCTTACCTGGGCTAGGGCCAGCCAACTCCTTCTTTGGTCTGCCTAGGGGACCAAGGCAGGGCCCAGGCCAGGAACCGGCTGAAGGAGGGGACTTGTGCCGACACCCAAATATGGCTCTAAAGGGCAGCAACATTCCTGTGGGGCAGCATGAGGGGAGTGCCCAAGGGCTATATAAAAACCTGAGCTGAGGACAAGTGCTCACCACAGCGGACAGTCACCCTTCCACGGCGACCGGCCGAGCCAGAAAGCAGCAGGTGTAACTACCTACCAGGTAGGGTTGCAGGTGGGACAGCACCGGGGCCAAGGCCCTGAGTGGGATCCCAGGGACATGGGTAGCATCCAGCTGGGTAGCCACAGGCCTGTGCCCTGCACTGCCTGACTTCACAGATCCTTTAAAGAGGAGACCATGGGGTGTGGAAATGTCTCCAGACTGACATTCAGCCCATCTGGGCTGCTCACCTGGCAATTAGAATGTGCACAGGGAGACAGAATGTGAGATGAGGTTGGAAATTCAGTGTGGCCTCCACCTTTTAGAGAGCAGCTCCCTCCCTACTGTGGTCTAGAGCAGCAAATGCCACCCCACTCTGGGATCATAGACAGGACAAAGAGTCCTTTCTGAGTCTGAATATCCAGCGTGTTCCATAGCCCTTCCATGGGCAGCTCCTTCTGCTAACTCTGGCCAGAAATGCATACGGGGTCTTAATCCCTCTTTGACAGATGAGGCCTCTTGGGCAGAGGACAGACGCTAGGCTAAGTGGTGAGCAGGTGGCTCACTGTGAAGGCAGAGCCCTCTGGGGATACTGTCCCCTTGGTACCAAGCTGGAGGACTTGCCAGTGTGGTCTCTCCACCCTGTGCCTCCAACCTCAGCAGCACAACCCTGAGCGAGGTGAGGTTCCTCTGTACCCCATTGCTGAAAGGATGCAAGAGGCTCAAGCTGCAGGTGTCCCTGGGTCTCTGGGGAGGGAGGACCTGTGGCAGGCAGGCAGAAGCACCTGGTGTACTGCTTTTTGTCACCACTGTGGTCCTGTCCTTGCAGAAACCAGACACCATGTGTGACGAAGACGAGACCACCGCTCTTGTGTGCGACAATGGCTCCGGCCTGGTGAAAGCTGGCTTTGCCGGTGATGACGCCCCCAGGGCTGTGTTCCCCTCCATCGTGGGCCGCCCTCGACACCAGGTCAGGCAGAAGCCTCGGTGCAGGGAGCTGGGCCGGTTTCCGTGGCACCCGCAGTTCCCGCATGGCGCTGGCGTATGTCGCCTGCAGCCCCGGTGACCAGTGCATGGTGTTTCCGCTTGCAGGGCGTCATGGTGGGTATGGGTCAGAAGGACTCCTACGTGGGTGACGAGGCCCAGAGCAAGAGAGGTATCCTGACCCTGAAGTACCCTATTGAGCACGGCATCATCACCAACTGGGACGACATGGAGAAGATCTGGCACCACACCTTCTACAACGAGCTGCGCGTGGCCCCTGAGGAGCACCCTACCCTGCTGACTGAGGCCCCCCTGAACCCCAAGGCCAACCGTGAAAAGATGACCCAGATCATGTTCGAGACTTTCAACGTGCCCGCCATGTACGTGGCCATCCAGGCCGTGCTGTCCCTCTACGCCTCCGGCCGTACCACTGGTGAGTGCGAACGACCGGACCTAGGAGGAGCTGGGCCCCTAGTCTCAGCCTTGCGCCCTGCTTGCGGTCCCGCCCTGCGCCCCTAGCCCAGCTCTGAGTTGGTCCTTCTTTCCAACCGTGTACCCGATCCCAAATCCCAGCCCGAGCCTCACGCTGTCCTTCCCGGTGCAGGTATCGTGCTGGACTCTGGCGACGGTGTCACCCACAACGTGCCCATCTATGAGGGCTACGCCCTGCCGCACGCCATCATGCGTCTGGACCTGGCTGGCCGCGACCTCACTGACTACCTGATGAAAATCCTCACCGAGCGTGGCTACTCCTTCGTGACCACAGGTGCGCGGCCTGTTGCCCCAGGGTAGGTCCAGCGGGAGCGCGCTCCGGCACCCCTCCCTTCCTCGCTCAATCCGCGTCCTGCTCCTGCCTCCTGCAGCTGAACGCGAAATTGTGCGCGACATCAAGGAGAAGCTGTGCTATGTGGCCCTGGACTTCGAGAACGAGATGGCTACTGCCGCCTCCTCCTCTTCTCTGGAGAAGAGCTATGAGCTGCCTGATGGGCAGGTGATCACCATCGGCAACGAGCGCTTCCGCTGCCCGGAGACGCTGTTCCAGCCCTCCTTCATCGGTGAGCCCCGCGCCCCGCTCCCTGCCACCCGCCCGCGGGTCCCTGGGCCCGGTTCCCGCTGATCCGCGGGTCTCCGCCGCTCACGCTGTCCCCCGTCCCACTCCGCGGCCTGCAGGCATGGAGTCCGCCGGGATCCATGAGACCACCTACAACAGCATCATGAAGTGCGACATCGACATCAGGAAGGACCTGTATGCCAACAACGTCATGTCGGGGGGCACCACCATGTACCCTGGGATTGCTGACCGCATGCAGAAGGAGATCACAGCCCTGGCCCCCAGCACCATGAAGATCAAGGTGGGCAGCGTCCCGGGAGACCGGGGTGGCGGGGCCGGCGGGGCCGGCGGGGCGGCGGGGTCACCTGACCGGCTCTCTTGCAGATCATCGCCCCACCTGAGCGCAAGTACTCCGTGTGGATCGGCGGCTCCATCCTGGCCTCGCTGTCCACCTTCCAGCAGATGTGGATCACCAAGCAGGAGTACGACGAGGCCGGGCCCTCCATCGTGCACCGCAAATGCTTCTAGGCGGCGGGGCCGCGCGCTCTCCTCAGGACAACCACGCCGTGTACATACAGTGACTCGACTTACCTCATTTTGTTATTTTTAAAGCAAAGCCCTGTGGAAGGAAGTGGAGACTTGAAGCATTAAAGCAGCCATTCTCTTAAACCGCATTAAGTGTCGGTCGTCTTTATTTACAGGGGGGAGGGAGAAAGGGGAGGGTGAGAGGACGGGGCAAAGGACATCACCCTTTAGTGTCACTTTGGGTGCGCTTCTCAGAGGACAGGAGTTATCCTCCCCGCCCCACCCCCCGCGGTGTCCCCCTCTGGATCGAATCCATTCCCCAGCGTTGGGGGCAGTGGTGGCCCGACTGGACCCTCCGCGTGGTAGGGCAGCTCCCTCCTCTGCCCCGCTCCCGGGAAAGTGGCAGCCGGGGTGGTCACCCGGGCGCTGACCGTGGTGCTGCCCAGAGCCGCCTCACGGGGCGCGTTTCCGCTGCACCCAGGCGGTTCCGTGCAGGAAGAGAGGTCTGACCCAAAGGGCTATGCTCTGCTTTTCATGAGCCAATTTTAAGACAGTTGCGATCTCTTCCAAACCAGGAAGGCCTTTGCTTCGTGCGCCCCCCTGGAGGCCGGGGAGGGGAGGAGAAAGCAGAAAGCATACCAGAAAAGGCGGCGCCCAGGGCACAGCAGAGCGGTGCAGGGGAGTGGGGTGCAACCTGAACCCCAAGGGCAACCGTGAGATGACCCAGATCATGTTTGAGACTTGCAACGTGCCTGATACGACTCATGCCCCTAGCCAGCTCTAGGAAATTCACGGTGGTTCCCACATCCTGTTGCTACCCGCCTACTTTGCTAAGGACTCCGAGCACCCACCCTGCGCAGCCAAAGTACAGAGCATTAGCCGTTGCTATGACAGCAAGTCTTTCTTCATCCTTCCACCTATCCATAAAAACTCAGCTCTATAAATTTGACTCAGATTCCCCTTCCAGCGGGTCTGTGGTCAGTGGTATTTTGTTTTGTCTTTTTTTTTTTAATGGATAGTCACTATTTACCTAACAGTGTCCTCCAGGTATGTGGCCATTCGTCCCCCTAACCTTACCTCCCACCTAGAGAGGAGGATGTAAGCAAGGGGTGGAGGGACACCCCCTTCCAAGTGTTTAAAGGCACAAAATATATTCATATAGTGTGAATTTCTATGGGCAAGCACAATACCTATTTTTTAAAATGCCCTCATGTTCCTAGTCAATGTTCCTGAGAGCAGAATTAAACAGATTCATATTCAAAGAAGGCAGCAAACTCACCTGGAAGTGAGATTATAGGTGGAATAGAAAGCACAGGTGCAAGCCACATGACTGTGTTTATTACTTCCTCTCTGGCTTTTTGATAGGTTGATAAAATTTCGAAGACTTGTAAATAGTGGTACTTCCAAGTCTAGACATTCAGGATGGGCATTAATAAAGTTTATGATTTAAATAAAGCAAGTATATGGTACCATGTTCATTGAAAATCATGTATTTTTGTCCTACTCAGTGTAAATAAAGGTTAAAAATGAACTGAATTCTAGTTCTGGAGGACCCCAACTTTTTATTGGTAGTACTAAACATACATAGGCATATCTGATATGCTGATTAGGAACACATTGATAGTATTGGATACACAGAGGTATATCCAAGCAAACTGCACACACACACACACACACACACACATGCACACTCGCACAGAGTCTGAATAATTCATGTGGCCAGTGGCCTGGAAAAGTGTCAATATTACATGAGTTACCTAACTATCAAGTTAAACACTTTTTTTTTATTTTTTTGGGACAGGGTCTCACTATGTAGCTCAGGCTGGCCTCGAATTCACTATGTAGCCTAACCTGGCCTTGAGGTGGAGGTCATCCCGCTGTCTTAGCCTCTCGAATGCTGGGATTCCATGCATGCACCCCCAAGCTCAGTGCAATGTTAAATGCTTTTGAACCAGAACCCCATGTCACTCAACTGAGATTTTAAGGAAATATTGTGGGAGGGGTTTGATGGCTCATTTCTCCTGCCATCAGAGTCAGTAACTGAATTACAATATTTCAGGACTGAAAGAAGTTTCAACTCACTCTGGTCGAATTGCCTTACCACTAATTGATAGCTAGACTTTTTCCTGCCTTTGATGTTACTCTTGTACTGAAAAAAAGTACAAGAATTAGGAATTGTGTTATTTCACTGGAAAATGTGCCAAATTTAAAAATTGTCTTTTCTGACATTTCTCTGAAAACAAACGAGTATCTCTAATAGTGTTCAATGTCTTGTTTTATTAGTGCTTTATATGTCTTGCGCTTTCATAGTATGTTATGTTTATAGGTATTTGGTAAATTCCATTACCTAAATTAGGCCTGAAGAACTTTTTTAGATAGTATTGTGTGGGAAGAAATGAGCCCTTAGAAACCAAACCAGGAATATACAAATATTTCTGCCAGATGAAAAGAAAAATAACTATTCCCAGGAGTTCTGTGTTTGTATTAATATGAACCAAAAAAATGCTCTGTGTGCTCATCAGGTCACTTTGAGGAAAGGGCAGATTCTCCACTGAATCTTGGAGAATCAGTGCACTTGTTTTTCAGTATTGTTTAGGGTATAATAACAAGGAAAATGATCCCAAGCACTGAGAGAAAGAAAGAAGGAATGTAATCTCATTTCCTAAAAAGTGGATTCAACATCCCTACCTATCAGATCTGTCTTTCGCCACCTCTGAAAAACTGCTCATCTCTCACATGCAGGCCTAAGGAATTTTGCTCCAAATTTTCCCTGGGCCTATACATGCAGAGAGTCTGACAAGACCCCAGATGACAGGCACCAGCTGGGAGGCCGAGGGGCCGGGAGCCCCAGTAGCCTGCATCTAACAAATGTCCCCTGTGTCCAGAGGGACCAGCTAAGCCATGAGAGGGGAAAAGGGCAAAAGGGACGAATGAAAATAGGACAAAGTGATAAATCATCATGACAGCTCATGGGTAGGATGAGGGGTGATTTTTTTTCCTGCCTTTTTAACATATTCATCTTCCTTCCAGTTTAATTTTCCAATAAATATGTAGGGTATTAATATTAAAAATACTAGAGTGCAAAAATGAATAAATAAACAGAAAAGGACTCCCTAACTTAGCAACCCTGGGTTCTACTTCCAGTGGTGAGATGGGTTTGAGCAGTTCCATTTACAACCCCGATAGTGGCCAGAGGTTGCCTTGTGCTCAGGAGCTCAGGCTGGGCCTAAGAGACCGACCACAGGAGCGGAGCTTCACTCTCGTCCTTGCTGGGAATCCCGTGAAACAGCTGAATGCTGTGGGAAGAGGCCCTGGGTCGAGCTGAGTTCTGGTCTCCAGGCCAGTGCAGTCCACCCTACACTCCTCAGGAGGGCAGGCAGTGGGGAGAGGTTATTTAAGAGGGTGAGAACCTGAGGAGAGATGAGGGTTGGGGGGCTCAGTTCTCCTCCTGCCCATTCCCCAAGAAGTTCTGAAAGGTTGCATGTTCTGCTATCCCCTTCCAAGCAAGGTGCTTGGTAGCCCAGCTCCTTCCCATCAATACTTGTTTACTGAACGTCTCTAGGACTACAAGTGCTGCAAAACATCTATGGACAAGATGACGAATTCAGACTTCTCTGGTAAATGATTAAAAAGTGCTGGGCATGGTGACACACACCTGCAATCCCAGCACTCAGGAGGCTGAGGCAAGAGGATCACCATGGCTACATAGTGAGTTCCAGGCCAACCTGAACTACATAATGAGACCTTGTTTCAAAAAACAAAGCAGAACAAAAAAAGGTGGTGGGCGCCTCCCCTCTGTGTCTGGAAAGTGGGTTTTCCCTGTTTGGTATCAGGCCCTAGTACCCAGTGCAGGGCCAGGGGAAAACAGGATCCCAGGCCATTGAGGCCTAGCACATCTGTGTGGTCTCCAGGGTCCCTCGCCATGGGGTGGGGAGGTTGTGTTTCTTCTCCCACCTCCCTGGCTTTGCAGGCCAAGGGTCAGAAAGCTGGACCAGCACTTTAAAGATCACTTGAAATCTCTCACTCCTATGGAGTAGGTGGGCACTGATCCAGGCCAGGGCAAGGTTAGGCCCAAGACTCCTAGCCATGATGTACTTCCACTGCCAAGGGTGCCCTTTGCCCTTTGTACCCAGTACTAGCCCCGAATTTTCCACAGGGAAGAAGGGGGTCTCAAGTCTCCTGGAGAACACAGCACTGTGGCACCCAGTCAGAGGAGTCTCTTTCTTCTTTTTCCCTCTACCTGGTGTCCTAGTTCTTAGAGTCCCTGGGAGGATGGCTCTTTCCAGCCTGGGAGGTCAGGACATCCAAAATCCAGTCTTGGTTATGGCTTAGCTCATTCACCTGCAAGATTCAGGACCCTATCATTCCAATTTATTTAACACCCACTGAGCACCTACAGTGTGCAGGAGATACAGCAGTGAGTGAAAAGAATCAGGGCCTCAGCACCAGGGAGCCTACAGCCCAGTGTGGGGGTGGATATGCATCAGACAGCAACTAAAGCAAGGGTGTACCTGCAACTTATACATGCTACTCCTGGGGGATGAGGTCCTGGGGGAGGGGTTCAGTCTGAGGCCTGGAATGAGGGTGCAGCATGGACCTGGGATGGGGGTGCAGCTCTAGGCCCTGAGATGGCTGGGGTGCA
The DNA here is from genome assembly GCA_004363535.1 of Dasyprocta punctata. NCBI lineage: Eukaryota > Metazoa > Chordata > Mammalia > Rodentia > Dasyproctidae > Dasyprocta > Dasyprocta punctata. The sequence goes on along the minus strand of RJWM01016992.1, from coordinate 19,282 downwards.
GCCTGGGCCTGGGATGGGGTGCGGCCTAAGTTCCAGTTCCTTGACTTTCTCTCAGTCTATTGGAGTTTTGGGACTGGCAGGGAAGTCATTCAAACTGGGATGTTCTGTAGAAAACTCCAAATGCCTGCAGGAAAATAGGAGTTTGTGTTATTTTGGTCTCCTCCTGTCTCATGCAATAATGGGGACTGGGGAGCATGGTAAAGGTAGATGTCGGGAAAAACCAGCTTCAGCCAGTCCTGCTTACCCTGGCATCTGCTCTGGGTCCTGTGCTCTGTTGGGGAGGGGAGAGGGGGCAGAAAGAAGCACTGGGAGGCTTTGGGGGGGTGGAGGCACTGGAAGCAGGGAGGAGACGCTGCAGCTGTCTGCACAGCCCTGGGCCGGCCTGCTGTGCGGTGAGTCACCCACACTGCCAGCTCCCACGTCCTGCCTCTATTTTTATATCAGCGCCTGCTCATATCTGACTGTTCAATAAGCCTTCCAGCTGGCAGGGCAAATCTGATGGCGGAGGATGAGGACCGAGAGGATGATTTAGAGGCCTAAATAGGAATTACAAAGCAATCCTCTCTCTCTGGGAGTTCTTTGCCTTTTAATCACTAGGCTCTGTGAACGCTGTGGTGCAGGGCCAAGGGGCCAGCAGGAAAGGGGCATGGAGAGTCCAATAAACCCTGGCCACCAGCTCAGACACCATGGCAGCTGCAGGAGAGCAGCTGTGCTCACAGGCACTCAGACGGGGCACCCACACGACCAAGCTCCTAAATGCACTTCAGCGTGTGTGGTGAAAGCCCAGGAGCAAACACAGGGACTCGCATCCACAGTCAGATGCCCTGGAGCTGCTTTGTTTACTTTTATTTTTTGGAAACAGGGTTTCACTATGTAGTTGGGCTTGAACTCACCATCTTCCTGCTTCAGCCTTCTGGGTGCTAAAATCACAGGTGTGCATCACAGTACCAGTTCCTGGGGTTGCCATTTTGCAAGTGGTATTACCTTTGAGCCTCAATTTCCCTATCTGTAAAGGGGGGCTCCGTGCTCAGGTTTGTGGGTTGGAGAAACCCAGTAACCAAGGAAACTCAGAGTTGGTGTGGGCTGTGAAATGCTCCAGCAGGGACAGCCCACTCCTTGGTGCATCTGACGGAGCACTGCCCCACAGCTCCCTGGGGAGCAAGCATTGGCCTCTTTTGGCTGTGATGGGTACAGAAGACTTTCCAAGGTCACTGAAGGGTTCAAGGGCAAGAAGTGCTTGACCCCGTTCTTTGTTCAGAAGCTGGAGCCCCTGTGGGGGTTCAGCGTTCTCACTCAGAAGTCTTCAGGAGTCTCCAAGACGATGTTGTGTCCTTCTACCACAGACACACAGATTGGACCACATTTATGTCCTGGTATTCACTTCTTTACACTGTACTGTAATGCTGGTGTGGTTTAGATGGGTCCTGGTGCCTTACAGGTGTTAAGAAGAGGCAGGTTAGGGTCTCCTGGGAGGCACTCAGGTGAACGAGGAGACTGCAAGTCCTTTCTGATTTTGGAAGCAATGACAGCCAGAGCCAAGGTGTGTCTGTGTGCCCAGAATGGCATCCCCCCATTGCTCTCTCCCAGCCTGTGTTCTGATGGAGAAGAAGCAGGGCCTCCACGTTCAGAAAAGTCGTGGGGCTCCCTGCGGCAAGCCTGCACCTGAGGCAGAGCCTGGGACCCAGCTACCCCCAGAGTTCCAGGGTTAAGGCTGTGACTGCCCTCCCCACCCTGGTGCAGGCCTCCTCTTCCGGAGACTACCAGCCCTGTTCCCCCTTACACTTGACCTGACCCTGAAGGAGGCAGCAAGACACTGACAAATGACCTGTTCTCTTTCTGCTTCCATCCTTGGGCAAGCAATCATAGCTTTGAATACACTTTACTGGTGGGTACCTCCAGGGGTATCTCATGTGCTGGGAGAGACATGAGCCTGCAGGCCCCACAGAAGGCCCAGGATCAGGCAGCTCAGCACACAGCCTGAGCTCCCTGCACCTCCACCACCCTATGGGCCAGCTCTGGACACCGTGGCAGGAGCCCAGCCCTTCGAGAAATGGCTTCGGTGCCTTGGGTACCCGGACCAAGGCTCCTCACCCCTTGTCCTCAGGGTTCAGGTGCCCTGGCTTTGCTGTGTACCTGTCCTGGTGGCCGGGTGTCTTCCTTTGACTTGTAGGATATCTTCTTTCAGGCTCCAATCTCTCACCTGAGTCTCGTTCTCTTGACTCCAAACTTCCCTTATAAAGAGGCCCATATAGTGCATTACAGTAGGGCCAGCAGGTGACATCTCTGCCATCACGAGCTAGGGCTGGGGGTCAGGATTTCCCTCTGGGAGCTGTCTGCCAGGAGGAAAGTAGAGGGTGCCACTTAACAGTCCAGAAACAAGGTTGAGGGCAGATCACAGTCACCACTGCTGTTGTATCAGAGAGACTCTGCTTCTCCCAGGTCAGGCAGACCCGGAATGTGTGCTGGGGGCAGAGGTCAGCTGGTGACAGGTTAACTCTGTCTCCTCCAGGTGACCTCCTTAGGTTCTGGCTCCTGCTGTTGTCACTCTTCATGCACATCTGCCTGGTCAACCAGCCTAGAGTGCACGGGTGGGTCGTGGGCAGCTCCTCTGTGGATGGCAGAGCAGGTCTTGGGCAGCCCTTCTGTGGTGTTATGGGCAGAGGCTTCTCTGCTGGGCAGTTGGGCGGGGCTTGCTGAGACAGCTGGGCACATGCCTGCCATTCCGCCCAGCACGCTCATCCTCTCAATATAGGTGCTGCTGGCCAGGCAGCCTGCTGCTTTAGGGCAAGGCCAGTAGGGACAGGCCAGGGCAGGCACCAGCTCTCTCTCCTTGCATGGCCAGGGCCTGCAGACTGCCTTCTGATTTGTGAGTATTATTAGGTCCTAGGACTCTACAGTCTGGCGGGCCTTGGAAAGGTGGGGCCTATCTGTGTGGGGAGTGTGGTCAGGGGTCCACAGCCTGGCTGGGTCACCAGTCCGGGGGCTTCTTCCGCTCAGATGCAGAGTTGTCTTGGGGCTGTCTCCCGCTGTTCTTGAGACTCAGTCATGGGCCTGCCTTGCCTGGTTGCCCCCACTTACACCTGTGGCTCTTTGTGTTCTGTGAATTCACTTGTACTTGGCTGGCTGGGTTAACTTACTTCCCTCCTCAGTAATGTGTTTATGAGGGTGATTAATATTATAACCCAAACAAGAATGTTTGCCTTGGAAACTGGGAGGTATTGCCCCTGGAGAAGCCCACTTCAACCCATACCCATGGGTCAGGGGGCTGTACAACCTACCAGCTCCACACACCTGACTATGTGACAGCAACTAATGGGAGGGTGGCAGGAATTGGTAATGGAAAGTGGCAGGGATCTTTGGGCAAGGGGACCCCCACCACTTTCCACTGTGCAAGAGGATGTGTCTGTCCACGGCACCAGGCCCTGCTGCTTGAGTCAAGCAGCCAGGGCAGAGCTGACATAGACAGTCTGGGCATCCTCTGTGCCTGCAGGGCCAGGCCTAAGAAGCAAATCGGCTGGCTGTGTGCTCCTGCTCTGGGCAGATCCTGTGCGAAGAAGCTGGGAGCTGTGCCATGACCCACACTGCTCTCAAACTTCCCAGGGTGAGAACCGTGAAGGGCAGTGAGAAGGTGAAGAAATAAAGACAAGACACAGAAAGCTGGGGTCAGGTGGAGCCCTCTCTCCAGACGGGAGGAAAGCAACTGCTCAACCACTCTAGGGCATTTATTTACACATTTGGCAGGTTGGTGTCACGTGATGCCCCCTTTGCCTAGCAACCTACTCCTTGGATTGTCTCAGGGCTCGGTGTTCTCTGGATTGAAGCAGCTTGTCCATGTGGCTTGCCTCTGGTGCTCTTTGTTCTCAGACAGGGCTTGCGTCACCCCCACACGTGTGATCAATTTCCAGCGTCAGCCACTCCCAACAGAGCTGCATGCAAATATGAGGAGCCCCGGTGAGGATTTTGCAGACTGCAGCAAATGGGGAGGGGTCCACCTGCATAGCAGCTGCCCGAGCCTGCAGGTCCTCTGCATCCCTCCAGCACAGCGTGGCTCCATGCATCCTTGTTTCACCTTCACATCTGTGTTGGGAGCATATGTATTGTCACCAGAGTCTCTCTGTACCCATAGTGACACCAAGGGTTTCTGATAATTGGTTCCTCCAAGGCCACTTTGTGGATCCAGGCAGGCCCTAAAATCCCAGAGAGGACACCCTAGACTTACAGCCAGCTCTTTCACAACCTGAACTTTTCCTGTAGGACCTCACTGCAGGGGAGTGCAGCCTTGGGCCACGGCCACACCCTGTGAAGAGTCACTGTGGACCTTTCCTTATCGGTACCCTGGAAGGGGGGTCATGAAGAAAGGCCAACGTCCTCAGCCTGTGCAATGCCTAGAACTGGATGGGAGGAGGGGACCTCTACTGAAGGTCAGAATCACTTAGCGCTCCACTGAGGATGTGAAATCCTCCTGTTCTCCCAACCTCACAGACACCTGCCACACACATGCGCTGTCCCAGGGTCCCATGCAAGGCACCACATTTGGTCATCTTGGTCATCCTGGCTTCTGATGCTCCTCTGGGCTGTGGCCATTTCTGAGTCTCCTTGTGCTTTGGAGAGTCCCAGTCAGGTACTTCGCAGAATGTTCTTCTATTAAGGTTTCTCTGATTTTTTTTTTTTTTTTTTTTTACAATCAGACCGGGACTGCAGGTTTCTGGAAAGAATACTAGGAAGACAAAGTGCCCTCTTGTTCCCATCATGCTGGCCCATGGCATCTCTCCTGATACCCAGCTCACGGCTTGGTAAAAGTGGTGTCTGCCGGGGCTCGACCTAAGGTACCCTTTTCACTTTCTGCACAGTCTCCTCTGGAGCCCAGGTTTGGGTATTAAACTCCACCTCTGGGGCGGGGAATGTCACATGACCACTGACATCCTTGCAAGGAGCCCTGCCCCTTCTCACCCCCTGTTTACTTATTCACACATAACCCACATCCCCTGTATTTTTCCATATTTATTTTACACATCGAGACCAATGTTATTTTACTTATCTTATGCTCAAATTGCTCCACATCTGGCCATTAGCAGCTCTTTTGAACTGGCTCCTGAGCACTTCCCTGCTCTTGGGTACCACAATGTTCTCTAGGCTCCTGCTGTCAATTTCTGCTTGGAATCAACCACTTCCTTAAAAGTCCCAGTATCAGAGGGCAGTGCTAAGAAGCCAACACAAGGGGAGAAGGTGCTTGTTGCATTAGAGTCAGGGGTCATTTCTGGGCACTGTCTGTGGGTGACTGGGAGACCTGGGTGTGTGCTACTTTTTTGTGCCACCCCTCTCCCATCTCTGTCTGCCTGTGTTCAGTTAACCATGAGTTCATGCCAACGTCTCTGACTAATCTAATACAATGAACTTCTTTTGGATACTTTTTAAAGGACCCGTAGCATCAAGTGAATCTGGCACTGCACTTTCTCAGAGGCAAATGTGAACATGAAAACAGAGGCTTTAGTCCTAAGCACGGGACGAGGCTCCTGGGTCTTCCACAAGTGGGATGAAGTCAGCTCAGCTCCACTGCAGGCAGCTACAGGACTCAGTGACATCTGGTTGCACAGAGGACAATCATCTCTTGTTTTCTCTGTTGTCAGTCATCATGTGACTGTACACAGAGTCAGTGACACCCCACACACAGGAAGAGCAGCACCCTCTCTCCAGAGTCAGCCCTGGTTGGGAGCATGGACATGCCAACTTCCTGGTGGCCCCGTTTCCCAGGTTGCATTGGCCGCTGTCTCTGGCCACCATTCTCACCCCCTTTCTCTAACAGTAGGGCCTCAGCAAGTCCAAGTGCTCACCTCAGCATGTCTGCTGAGCAGTGTCCCTGTCCGGCTCTGTTGGTGCCTGGGGCTCCCTCTTCTGAGTGGGACAGGCCTGAGGCACTGGCCTATGCTCCCGCAAAGGATGAGACCTGGAGCACAGAAAGAGTCCTGGAATAACAGGTCCTTTTCAGAGGGCGGAGAAGTCAGAGTCACGGGAGGATGACGGTGGTGGCTGAGGTCACCGGGGTCTGTGATCCAGGAGCACAGGTGGCCTCTGAGGAACAATAGAGCCTGACCCAGAACTTGCTTTGAGACCTGCTTCAGATGTCTGACCTCCAGGGGTGTGAGGTGGTGAGTTTATTTTTTAAGCCTCTGAGTTTGTGGTAATTTGTTATAGCAGCCGTTGGAAGTAAACAAGATGTCTAGGGACAGGGCCCTTTTCTGGGTGGATCACCCCCTTCTTGGGTGGATTACTCCCTTCTTGGCCTGGACCAAACCTTCTGGAAGGCAACAGCGACCATGTCAGGAATGGGCACGTTTTCCTTTGGGCTCCGTATTGCCAACATTGGACCCCAGGGTAACTGTCATGGATGTTCATGCAAGGATCTGACTCCTCCACATCAGAATCAAATACTGCCTACATCAGCCTTCCCTGCTGTTCTCTCTCTCTCTGTCTCTGTCTCTCTCTCTTTTTTATTTAAGAGAAAATGGACACAGAGAAGAGAAACAAAAAGCACAAGAGACAAACAAACAACAACAACAAATCCGATACGATAACATTATAGGTTTACCAAATGAGATGATTGGAATTTGACAGTAGTTGTAATATTGCATATCATTACCTTCAAAGGGGTTGTTCAAAGTAACAGATATAGACATGTGAAAGTGATCTAATCATATGAATAGTAACTGTTCTTTTTCAATAGCTAATGCATTTAGTAATATAGTCATTTTAACTATCTTATGTATACCTATTTACAAATTTATGTCTTTTTTCCTTTTCCCTTCCTTCTTTCCTCCTTTCCCCTTAGAAAACCTCTTGTTGTCTTTAAAATAACTGCCCATAGCTGGGCGTGGTGGCGCACGCCTTTAATCCGAGCGCTCGGGAGGCTGAGGTAGGAGGAGCGTTGTGAGTTCGAGGCCGGCTTGGGCTACAACACGAGCGCAAGGCCGGCCTGAGCTACACAGTGCGACCCTGTCTCAAAAAACTAGGGCTGGGAGTTTGGCTCAGTGGCTTAAGCGCCTGTCTAGCACGTGTGAGGCTGTGAGTTTGATCCGCAGTGCTGCAAAAAAAAAAAAAAAAAAAAAAAAAAAAAACCAAAAAAAACCTGCCCATATCATCAGGCCTAATATAATCAAACAAAATAGTTCAGAATAACACCAAAAAATATAAAGCAATGGTCACAGAAAAGAGAAATAAAAGCAAAAGGGACCTACAAGCAACAACAAGAAATTCGATACTGTAACATTATAGGTTTACAAAATGAGATGATTGGAATTTGACAGTAGTTGTAACATTGTATATCGTTACCTTCAAAGGGGTTGCTCAGATTGACAGATATAAACAGGTAAAATTGATCTCATCATATGAGTATCAATTGTTCTCTCTCCATAGTTAATGCATTTAGTAGTATAGTCATTTTAACCATCCTATATATACCCACATATAAATCTATGTCTTTTTCCTTTTCCCTTCCTTCTTTCCTCCTTTTCCCTTGTAACACCTCTTGTTGTCTTCAAAATAACTGCCCATACCATAGAGCCTAATATAATCAAACAAAATAGTACAGAATAAAACCAATAAAAAATAAAACAGTGGAAGCAATACATAGTAATACAACATTGATTTCTATAATACCTCATATTATCTTCTAAGTAGTTGCCTGTATCATCTGTTATAATACAATCAAACAAGTCAAAATAGGTTAAAGTCACTCAGAACAGAACAATGAAAGCAATACAGGGTTTCAACACAAGGTGATCAAACATCAATAAAGGCTTCCCTAATACATTTTGTTATCTTTGAAATAGCTGTCTGTGTCATTATATATAATGAAATTAGGCAGGTCCAGATAGAATAAATCAAACTAAACAGCTCATTGAAAACAATACTGGACTCAAATCCCAACAATGGATTATTCAGTTGTCTGCCCCACTCGGTGATACCCCTCTGCCACTGTTTCTGGAGCTGAGGACTTTTTTATCTCTCTCTAAAATGTCCTTCAGTATTCTTTGTAGGGTTGGCTTGGTTGTCATAAATTCCTTTAGTTGTTCTTTGTTGTGGAAGTATCTTGTGTCTCCGTTGATTTTGAAAGATAGTTTTGCAGGGTACATCAATCTGGGTTGGAAGTTGTTTTCTTTCAGGGCTTGAAATACTTCACTCCAAGCTCTTCTTGACCTGATGGTTTGTGTTGAGATGTCTGTCATGATTCTGATCGGTTTTCCTCTGTAGGTGATCTGTTTTTTCTCTCTAATAGCTTTTAATATTCTGTTTTTGTGTTGAATTTCTGGGATCTTGATTATTATACGTCTGGGCGTAGGTATATTTTGGTTATGTTTAGCTGGAGTATGCTTCACTTATCTGAAAGTCACTTCCTGTTCCCATGCTTGGAAAGTTTTCTGAAATTATTTCTGTAATAGGCTTTTAATTTGATTTGTATTAACCCTTGCTTTTTCACTCACACTTTTTATTCTTAAGTTATGTTTCTTTGGGTTGTCTTGCAGCTGTTGTATTGTTACTTCCAGGTTCCTTGTTATTTTTAGGAGATCTTTCCTTTCATGATCACAAGCCGCAAACCTGTCTTCAAGGTTTGAAAGTCTATCTTTAGTTTCGTTCAGGTGGTTTTGCCAACTTTCATTAGAGTTTTTGATTTCCTGGTAATCTCTTTGAATCTATTTCATGTATTCTAAATCTTTTTTGTATTGTTCATTCCAGGTTCCCCTCATTTTCCTATGCTCCATTTTTTCATCTATGTCTCCTTTAGAGATGCCTAGCAATTCTTTTATTATGGCTTTCATTTCTTCTTTTAGTTGAGTTAGTATTTTTGTTCTAATTTCTTTTATAGCTTCATGAAGTTGTTTCTTTACTTCAGTTGTCATCACCTCAGAAACTTTAGTTGTGGGACTCCCAACCTCTTTTGCGTTTGCTTCTACTGGGTTTGTTCTGCTTGGATTGGAGGCCAGAGACTGACTTTTGCTTCTTTGTCTTGACATATTCCTGGGTTGTTCTGGACAAGTGTGCACCAGGGATCTTGGTATTATGCACATTGTCTGTAATTTCTCTGAGGTTAGACTGGTTCTTCTAACCAGTGCTGATTGTGGATATCTGATGGTTACCACTGGGTGCGCTGTTACAGCCTTTCCCCAGCCCGCCTTGGCTCCCTGATGTCTGGCACAGTACATGGGGGTGGGGCTGCTGCCTGGGAACCTGGGCCGGTTATCCACGAATCTTCCACTATCACCCCTAGGGTGCGTGTGGAGCTATAGTCTCCAGACTGAGCCAGTCACCTGCCAGGACCTTCTGGGGCTCAGTCGGAGCAACCTCCATGGGACTGTGTCCAACCAGGAGTGGCTCCAGCCTCAAAATGGCTGCCAGTCCCTTGCTATCCCTCGCAGGGGTTTGGGATCTGCTCACTGTCAGCCAGTCCAGTCCTCCAGGTCTGCTCCCCCTGTCCACTCCCACTCTCCTCTAATGCTGTCTCTCTGGGCAGAGGCCTCCAGGGTCATCGCTGCTGTGGTGGTGATAGCACTCCGACCTTGCATCCCCAGGTTCCAGCAACTCCTTTCACAGAGTGGGTCCAGCTCTGGGCAGAGGCACCGCCAGCCACTGCCCTCATTGTCTAAGTGCCTCTTTCTACTCTTTCTGTGGGCTTCAATTCTTACTTTAGATTCTTCCTGGGTCCAGAGGACCCGCCTCCCCCCTTCTTGTCTTCCCCATGTTGCTATATTCCAGCATCTGGATGGTATCTTTCAGGGAGGCCACTTACCCTGCTGTTTACTGTTCCACTATCTTGTCAAGAATCCTGATGTTCTCTCTTTAGAGGTCTTGCTGACTTCTCTTTGGAAGGCAATGCTTATCTGCCTTTGCTACTTGGAGCATCTCCGTTTCCTGACTATCTACAACAATAACCTACAGGTAGGCTGACTTTCCTTGCTGGATAAAACTGAATCCCAGGAAAGGCAGCTTCCCGGAGCAGTGCAGCCCAGGGTGTCTGTGTGCATGGACCCTCCATGCTCCAAGCCTCTCCAGAAACAGGCGGAACCTTTACTGGGATTTCAGAAGCCCTTGGAAACCCTACTCTGTGCTTTGTGCATGGTAGCTGGTTCGAGACTGAGCCATAGATATGTCCCTTGCTGCAGGCAGCCTGCAGCTCCCAGTGGAAGCTCTTTTTCAAATTTTATTTTAAGACAGGGGCTCACTCAGTTGCCCAGCCTGGTCTCACCTTGTCTGGTTTAGCATACTCATTTGTGAGAGCTTGAGATACAGCAGGACCAAGGCTAGGCTCCTCCACCCCCATAGTGTTTTTTTTTTTTCTTTTTTTTTCGTCAGTCCCGGGAATCGAATTCACGACCTCATGCCTGCCAAGCAGGTGCTTAAACCACTGAACCAAACTCTCCGCCCCACTTTTTTTTTTTTTTTTGAGGCAGGGTCACACTATGTAGTTCAGGCTGGCCTTGCTCACGTTGTAACCTAAACCAGCCTCGAACTCACAACGCTCCACATACCTCAGTCTCCCAAGTGCTGGGATTGAAGGTGTGTGCCACCACGCCCGGCTTCCCATAGTGTTTGGGAGTCATGCTCCCTGAGTTTGAACCTGAATCCCCCTCTTGCCAGCTGAATGGCTGTGTCCTGTGCCTCCATTTCCCTAATTGTATCTGCTTGCAGGGCCTTGCTGTGAGGATCCAATGCAGTGCCATTGGCAAAGTGCTCTGGTACCAGCACTCGGGAGCCCCACAGCGCCCCTTGAGGCAGGGATTTGCAGCTGGCACTTGAGTTTCACTTGCCCTAACCTGATGCTGGAAACTTGACTGCCCTACCCCAGATAGACAGTAGGTAGCTCTACCTGGACCAGCTTCTGAGGTGTGTGACCCTGGATGGGTGATCAACTGGTCTTCCACAAAAGTACCAAGATGCTGGGAGTAGTGGCACACGACTCTATTCCCAGCACTCATGAAGTTGAGGTAGGAGGATCACCACGTGATCAAGGTCAGCCTGAACTACATAGTGAGTCAAGGTCAGTCTGAACTACATAGCGTGAAATCCTGTCTAAAAAAAGAAGTACGAAGACAGCTCTGTGAGGGGAAGAACAGTCTGCTCAGCAAATGGTTTGGGGTAAACTGGTTGTCTTTAAGCAAATGGTTCTCTAAGCAAATGAATTTACTTGTATGAAAATTGTCTCAGACTTGATCCTGAACCTAAATGTAACAGCTACAAATGTAAAACTCTTGGAAGAAAAAAAATAATAAACCTCTATGTCCTTTGAGTAGGCAAGGATTTCTTGAATATGACACTAAAACCACAAGCAACAAAGAAGAAATAGACAAACTAGATTCACCAACACTAAAAACTGCTGGGGCTGGAGATGTAACTCAGTGAGTAGAGTGCTAGCATAACAGACGCAAAGCCCTGGGTTCTAATTCTCACCACCAAAACAAAACAAAACAAAACAAAAAACTGTTGCAAAAGAGACCACTAAAAAGGTGAAAAGACAGCCTTTAGATGGGAGAAAATACTGTAAATCATATATCTGATAAGAGAATAAATAATCTTTAGATGTTTTTTTCTTTTTGGTGGCACCAGGGATTGAACTCACAACCTCGCACCTGCCAGACAGGCGCTTAAGCCACTGAGCCAAACTCCCAGCCCTAGTGTTTTGAGCCAGGGTCGCACTATGTAGCTCAGGCCGGTCTTGCGCTCATGTTGTGGCCCAAGCCGGCCTTGAACTCACAACGCTTCACCTACCTCAGCCTCCCAAGTGCTGGGATTAAAGGCGTGCGCCACCACGCCCAGCTCAATAATCTTTAGATTTCAACAATAAAAGAAAAATTACCCAATTTTAAATGGACTAAGACTTTAAAATTGTGATGATTGAGTAGTTGTGTCAACTTGAGAGGTTTAGTTAAGAGAAGCTTAACTAAATTGGCTCAGTAATTCCATACTATGGATAGTAGCTCTAACTGGATTGGCTTCTACGCTGGGGTGCAGAAGGCCCACCCTAGGGTGACTGACTGGTCATCTGGATGGTATAAAGGGGAAATGCAGGATGAATCTGCTTCTGTTTCTCTGGAGGAGCACCAGTCTTCACCTTCACCTTGGAAGTTGTCTCCTGGCTTCCAGTGCAGATTCTTTGGCTTCAGTGAAGTTCTGTCAGCATTCTTCTTCTTCCTCTTCTTCTTCTTCTTCTTCTTCTTCTTCTTCTTCTTCTTCTTCTTCTTCTTCTTCTTCTTCTTCTTCTTCTTTGTCTTTTTGAGACAAGGTCTTGCTATACAGTTCAGGCTGGTCTTGGGCTCACTTTATAGTCCAGGTTGGTCTCAAATTTGCAGCAGTCCTCCTGCCTCAGCCTCTTGAGTGCTGGGATTACAGGACTGTGCCACCATGTCTGGCTCCTTCAGCCTCTTTGTGTTGAACTTTTCCCTAAAAAAGTGTATGAAAATGGCCAGTAAGTATATGATGCTAAACACCACTAGTCATTATGGACAAGTTAATCCAAACCACAGCGGGATGGCTCGTCATACTCTCCAGGATATATGTGTGTGTGGAGCAGAGTATAACAAGTATTGGTGAGGATATGGAGAACTTAAAATGCATACATTGCTGGTAGGAATGTAAAGAGCGCTTAGAAAACATTTTTGTAACTCCTCAAAAAGTACCATAGAATCGCCATATGACCCAGCATTTTCACACTTAGGTTTATACCCACAAGAACTGAGAGTAGGTATTCAGATACCTGTACACACCCATGTTCATAGCAGTGCTATTCGCAACAACCCAAAGATGCCACCAACCAAGTGTTGTCCATCAATAGCTGACAAAGTATGTCTATCTGTACAGCAGACTATTATCATCATAAAAAAGAATATAGACTATTATTTCACCATAAAAAAGAATAAAGCACTGATTCATGCTGCAACATATGTGAACCTCAAAAGCAGTGGCTAAGAGAAAAAAGCCAGACGCAAAAGGCTACATATTGCAGGATTCCATTTATATGAAATATCTAGAACAGGGACATTCACAGAAACATAGGCTAAACAGAGTGTGGTGGCACACTCCTGTAATCTCAGCTCTTGAGAGGCTGAGGCAGGAGGATTGTTGCAAGTTCAAGGCCAGCCTGGGCTACAAAGTGAGTTGAAGATTAGCCTGAATTACATAGGGAGACACTGTCTCAAGAAGACCAAAGCAAAAAACAAAATACAGAAACATATTGTCATTCATGGAAATAGAACAGATAGGTGGTTGCCAAGGGTTGGGGTTGGGGATAATGGGTAATAACTGAAACAGAACACGGCAGGGTGTGTGTGTGTGGGGGGGTGCTGTCCTTGCTCACTGGGGCTGGTGCCTGGGCCTCTTTCAGGCCCTCAGAAAGGCATACCTCTCTCCTGCCCATGCTGTCCTCCCTGCTCAGACCTGTCCCCCTGTGTTGGCATGGTGGCCCCTCACTATCCCTTCTGCCCATGCTTGTGCTCATGTCTTGGCATGATGGTCTTTTCCCTCCTCCAGACCAGCTGAAGCCTCATGTGCAGAGAGGCTGTTTCATGTGTGTTATGGTTTGTGTCTCGATGTCCCCCCAAAGCTCCTGCAGTTATGGGGGCCAGCTTCTAGAGTTTGTGATTAATTCATGGTCCAATGCTGGGATTATGGGTGAGAGCGCTACTCCCACCCTAGGGTGGGTGGCCTACATACAGTATAAGGGGCTGAAAGTCTTCTCTGCACTGCACCCTTTTTGCTCTTGCTGCTTTCGCTGTCTCCAGGCTGCCATGAACTGTTGCCCTCTGTCTTGGGCCACTCTGCCTGGGAGCAAGCAGATTACAGGTTGAAACCTCCACAAACTGTGAGCTAAATAAACCTTTCCTTCCTTCATTTTAGGTGCTGGATATTTTGTCTGAGGAATGAGAGAAAATTAACCAAGACACTGGGCAACTGGAGTTCGTTCGAATCAGGATGGAAGATGCAGGCACAGAAAACAGTGTCATGAGGAGGAGATTGGCTCTCATGGAGCCCTGAATGCAGGGGACCTGGCAGGCCACAGCAAAGTGCAGGCAGTTATAAGACAGAGGGAGGGCACTGTTGAGAGGGACCTGCACTGCGGCTACCATGGAAGGAACAGTACGACCGGCAGTGGTCTGGGGATCAGTTAGTGTGAGTGACTTCAGGGCCCGGGGGCACAGGGCAGACTTTAGATACCTGACCCTAAGAGATGAGGGCAGGGAACAGTGGCTCCAAGTGTACGAGCCTCTGGAGGAGGTGGTAGGTGAGGGCTCTGGGGTGCCTGGGTGCCTAGGGAGGGCGTGATCCCCACAGGTCTCCAGGAATTGCTCACCTGGGAGGGGATGGCGCTCCAGGCTCAGAGAGACCCAGAAGTCAGTTTCAAGACACAAAGGGTCCAGGATGTGGCTACTCCTAGGGCTCTCCTGGATGAGCCTTGTCATTGGCTTTGTCGCATGTGTTGCTTTCCTTCTCTCCTCTGGTTTGGTTTGTTTCCTTCCCTGGAACACAGGCTCTCAGGGAAGGGACATATCTGTCTCTGCATACCCAGAGTCTGGGACAGACACGTGCCTAATAAAAGTTAGTGAATCGGTGGATAATTGAGTAAAACTGTCTGCCTGCTTTGACACACTCTGCAACCTTAAGATCTCTTTTATTAAGCCTGTGTGTGTGTGTGTGTGTGCACACTATATCTAAATTGGAGGCACTGCACACCTGTCTGTTGGCCAGCAGCTCCACTGCAGAGCATTCTTCTCAGCTGTCACCCTGCTCTGTGCACCCTCAGAACTCCTGAGTGTTTTGACAAATGTCCCCACTGGGGTTTTGCAATAAAGTGTTGCCCAAAGGGAAGCATATGGGAATGCATAGCCACATTTTATTTTCTTACCAACTCCTTTTTATTTTATTTGTCTGTTTGTTTTTTGTGTTTTTGAGACAGGGTCTTGCTATGTAGTTCAGGCTGGCCTTCAGCTCACTTTGCAGCCCAGGCTGGTCTCGAACTTACAATAATTCCCCTGTCTCAGCCTCCCGAGTGCTGGGATTACAGGCATGTACCACCACTCCTGGCTCTTTTTTTCTTTTTCTTTTTAAATAATGGCAGTTTTTGCTTGGAATGTGGCAGTAGACAGCAGAAAGGCTCTGTATTTTTACTAGAAGGAAGTGTTGCATGGGTTATCTGCTGAGCTTTTTCTAGACCAGGTTTCCAGTGGGAAATAGTGCTTGTGCTAATTCCTGCAGAATTAACTCCTGCCCATGTAATTCTCCAAATTGGCCTAGTGTGTGACTGGCGTCTTCCCAGGCAGATGAATTCCCCTGGCTGTGGTGCCACATGAGTGACAGTGAGCTGGAACCAGAAGAAAATAGAGACTGAAGCCAGGTAAGCTGCTAACCCTGGGCTACAAAAATACAGAAGAAAAGAGTAAAAAACTGGAGAGGAAGGGCCAGTGTGCACACGGTGGGGAGAGTTGAATGGACCCCTTCTAACCCTGGCTTGTCATTATCACTTTTTCAACCTTTAGAAATTTGCTTTCGTGGGGTGTGTGAATGACATGCTCACTGGTCGATGTTTTCTCTTACGATGTGCCCATTTGTAGTCTCTGGCCATGTGTTGAAAGGCACGCCCGTTTCCTATGCTCCTCTTACCAGCCCATGAGGCCACCTCACACCCTCATTTCTGGTCCAATCGACCTGCAGTCCATCATGTTTTATGGCTCATAATTATGAGGAAGTTTTTTGCCGAATGCAAAACCAAGAGGATTTGAAGTTTCACATACTATCAGCTGTGTGCATGTACATCTTTGTGGTTGGAGTATATTTCTAAATTTTATGCTGGCAAGAAAAATTCTTGTTAGTGGGGTCAATGAATTTTCTTCCCTCAAGTGTCTGCCTGAGGGCACCTCCTGACCTTTGCTAGCTCAGGGTGTCTGGTTGGAATGGTGAGAAGAAATGCCGGGTGTTCATAGCCCTGGTGAGAGGGAGAGAGCCATGGCATGGACGCAGACCAGGAGGCCTAGGCTCCCTCAATTCAATGGGGTGCTGGGGAGAAATAGTCTTTTGGACTCAATGAAACTGTGAGGGAGTAGGGGTTACTTGTGGGGATACTGCTAGAGTTGTGTGTATGCACACGAACTTTTACCTCTCCATTTCTGCACTCCGTTTTCTGAATGGATTCATGAGATTTCTTGATGTTTTATTATAAAAAGTTTCAAGAATACAGAAATTCATTGAGGATGGTGCATGAAAACCTACACTCACCGTCAGAGTCTGTGCCAGCACCTGTCCCCCCACCTGCCCACCTCTACTCACCCTTCATCCCTTGGATACATTGATGCCTTTCAAGGCAAGTTGCAGATCAAGGTAAGTTACATTCTTAAAATGTCTTTGCAATCAACTTTGTAGTCTGTTTTAAACAGAAGTGTTTAAATGAAATGATCCTTAAGGTCATACCTGACTTCAAGGATGACAAATGTAGTACTCTTTAGCAAAAAGATTTTGGGCCCCCTATTGAGGAACATATTTCCCTTAATTTCTTTGATATAGATGACATGTGAGGTTTTGTTGTTGCTGTGGAAAACTGAGAAAATAGAGCAGAAAGAAAGAAAGAAAGAAAAAAGAAAGAAAGAAAGAAAGAAAGAAAGAAAGAAAGAAAGAAAGAAAGAAAGAAAGAAAATCACCCAGAGAGCCGATTTTTGCTCTTACATCTAAATTTTCCGGGTACAAATAGATATGAATAAACAAATGGGACCCTGTTTCTCTAACCTTGTCAAAGATAAGTGAGGTGGTTGTAAATACCTTTCCATAAGAATAGTGATGTACCTCTTATTTGTCTGTGAAACCTGCTTTTCAAGGCAGCCCATGGGGGTCATTGTGACTGTCCCACGGTGTGTATGGAAAGGCAAGGGTAAGACAGGCCCAAAAACTGCCTCGGCATAAGCAAGTACTAAGTGCAGAGCCAGAACTTGAATTGAAGTCTGGCTTAACACCAGGCCCATACACTCAACTATTTTATTTGTTTCCAACCCAAAAGAAATTAGTATTCCTGAATGTGTTCTAAGAAATGAATAAATGCCTTTGGACAATGGAGAATGCTTTTGGCAATAAAAATAGCATTGAGAACTATTTGGCTGCACTAAGAGACACAGTGGCAAGTGAGAAGCAGTCAGCTGCCCATGCTGAGCAGGTGCTGGAGCCTGGCAAGGTATGGAGGTGCAGTGGCCTCAGGGGAGCTGGGCGGATGCAGAGGCTTGGCCCTCCCTGTGGCTGGTGCCCTCCTCTTGAAACACTGGTTTTGTACTTCCCTTCAAGCAGGTGGTTTTCTGGTTCCTCTGGCCTCCCTTAGAGAACAGACAGCCTCAGATCCAAACTTGCACTTGCAGGTCCAATTGTTTCAAAGCATAGCTCTCTTTGAGTAATTCCAGGAGCAAGAAAATCTGGCTGGAGTCAACAATCTGCCCCTGGCCTGGGAAATAATGACTGGGGAAAGTTGAATCCCAGCACGGTTATGGCCAAGGGGATTTCACTCGCATGATCAAGGAGAAGAGAACAGACAGTCCATGGACAAGGTGAGCAAATGACCCTCAAAAGATTTTTATCTGGGTTGGGCATGGTAGTACATGGCTGTAATCTTAGAACTCTAGGAGGCTGAGGCAGGAGGATCGAAAGTTGGAGCCTAGCTAGGCAATTTAGTGACTTAGTGAGACCTTGTTTCACTGAGATAAAAAGGCCTGGGAATGTAGCTTAGTGTGAAGGCCCTGGGTTCAATCCCCAGAACTCTCTCTCTCCACAAAAATTCATCTGGTGAAGGCCAGTGGTCTGAGAGCCAGGCAGCGCCACATCCTGCCCACCCCTACTGTTGGATTCCTTACTGCCACCAACTCCTCCCCCAAAAAAGGCCAGGGGACCCATGTATCCTTAGCGGATGCATAGATGCTAGAACAAGCATAGATTTCAGCATGCTTTGAGGACTTCAGTGTTTCAGATCTGCGTGTCATGACATGAGGGCTTAGGCTGGTGTTTTTTTTAATTGTTATTATTTTTTGGAGTATGTTTGTGTGTTACTGGGAATGGAACCCAAAACCTTCACACTGAGCTACATCCTCGGGGCTGTGTTTTGTTTTGTTTTGTTAAATTTTGAGGCAAGTTCTTTCTAAGTTGCCCAGGTTGGGTTCCAATTTGGGGTTCTCTTGACTCAGCCTCCCAGAGTACTAGGATTAGAGGCATGTGCCACCACATCTGGCTTTGCTCTGAGTCTTTACAAGATTTCAATGCTTTTATTCCTTTTCTTAGAAAGGCAAATGCTTGCAAACAAAATCCCACCCCACCTCCTCCTCACAGTCTTGTTCCAGAAAGGACTTAGGATCATTTATACAAGGTGATAAGAGATGAGACCTGTAGAATCTGCCTCTGGTGTGAGTTTGAAGTCCCTGGTTCAGAGGTGAAAGCCAATGCCATGCTCTACTCTATGCCCAGATTCTGCAGGGATGAAGAGTCGCAGGCACCAGGAGAGAAGGCTCCAAATGTTCTTTGGTTTCATGAAGACCAGCAGACATAGTGACTCATTTGTCTCAGGGCAGGTGCAGGGAAGAAGGGAAAAGAGTTTAGCAGCCTCTGAACTCTTGGGCTCTTCAGTGTGAGCTGAGCCTACTTCATGTTTCCACAACCACATTACCTTGCATCCCCATGAACACCCTGATCTGAGCAGAAGAAAACTGTGTGTCCTAGGAGTGGTATGATTTGGGTTATAATTTTGCAGGAAGGGCCTGAAGTGCCACTGTAATGAGGAGAGAAATGGGTAAAGATGTAAACAAATGATTCATCACATGGAAACCGGCACACGGCTGAGCCCTGTCATCCACGTGTGCTGATCACAAACAGTCAGGAAAAACAGTTTGTACCTTCACGTGAAACAGAAACAACAGTCGCTCTGTCTAGTTTCAGTTCCCAAATAACACAATCTTGAGCATTTCCTGAGAACCTGGACTTTCTGATAGAAGCAGCCTTGTCCCTGACTTTGCAAGTAACTCAGTACTGTGCATAATTATGGGAGGAGTTTTTTGCTTGTTTGTTTGTTTAAATATTTTGCTTTTATTTGCTTTTCAAAAAGCATTATATACTGTTGGGTCATTTATTAGGCTTTTTATTATTATTATTTATTTATTTGTTTGGTATGGGGGATTGAACTCAACCTCAAGCTTGCCAGGCAGGCATTTATGCCACTGAGCTAAATCCCCAGCCCTTATTAGGCTTTTTAAACAACACTGATGGTCTTTAAAACAAAAAAAAA
>RJWM01016991.1:0-44112 GCA_004363535.1 Dasyprocta punctata | reverse complement strand
TCTATTCAAAACTTACAATCTTTAAATAGCACATCTTATTTTGTACCTGAAATGCAGTAATGATTCAAAGAATGAAATAATCTTCCACCACATCTAATTATTTACCCTGCTTTCTGGGTGGCTTTTTTTTGCCCAGTAGTTTTCCACTGTTGTAAACTATATTTCAGAAAGCACTGTTATCTTTTCTCTAATACCTGTTAAAATTAGAAACATATTGATTCTTATTATGGTGTGTATTAGAAAGCTGTTAAAACCCATTTAGCACAAATTTTTGTTAGAAAGACCTGAGGTGTTTATCATATTTTACTTCATAAACTAAAGGTATGTTTTGCATACAATAAAATTGTATGAATAAAATTGAATGAATAAAATTCTTAAAGACTAACCAAGATATATACCATTTACATAAATGATTACACATCAAAGTCTTCCAAGTCTTAATGCTTAAGAAACTTCACCATGATTCATTAGGGCATGGAGGAACTTGTGTGAAATATTTTTAAAACAATTGCGATGCTCTTTAAGTATTATAATGTTCATAAAATACTGCTATATTGAAGAATAAATGTGTGCAAACACTAACACTAATTAAATACTAATATGTCTCACTTTATATCAGTGAGAGAAGTCATTAAATATACTGAGCACGTGTTACTATTGGATGCATGTCAATAAGAAAATTTTAGCTTATTTTATTTCAAACCATAGTACAGTACTGGACTTTCTTCTCTGATTTGATTATATATATTATAATACTTTTGAATATATATATATATATTTGGATACATACATATGATACACTATATATATATATATACTCCATTTGATAAAATGTCCCATTGTAATTTGTATCTAGATGTCCCCCTAAAGCATACAGTCTTAGATGACTTTTTCGGAGGTGGCTGAATCTAGAGTGTATGATCCTTGGATTAAGGATGCATGATTAGTAAATCAGTCCAATGATTGGTTTGGCATAGTTCTGGCTAGGATTAAAGTTGTGAGTACTATATCCACAATTAGCCTGCATAAAATATAAGAGACAGAAAGAGGTTTGTCTTTCCCTTCCTTGTTGTTTTCTGCTGTTTTGTGAACATCATGAACTGTTCTCCTCTGTGATACCCTCTGCCATTCCACCTTGTCTTGGAGTCAGCTGATATGGACTGAAACTTCTACAAGCTATGAACTAAATAACCTTTCCCCCTTTACCTTTGGTTGTAAGGTATTTTGTCTCAGCAATGAGAAAATTAACAAAGATGGAATTTGGTACTGAGAGTAGGGTGCACTATACGATCAGTTGTCAGAGGAAGAGAAGGATAGGGTCTTGTGTATAGCTGGCTTTACACATTATGTGGAACCATCCTCAACAGGACAGCTACAGCACTACACCTCCTTTCCAGGACACCCCTGAAGGACAGTGGTGAAGGGAAATCATCACAGTGGGCAGAACTTCAGGCAGTGCACTTGGTAGTACATTTTGCCTGGAAAGAGAAACGGTCAGGTATGTGGCTGTATATTGATTCATGAGCTGCAGCCAGTGGTCTGGCCGGATGGGCAGGAATTTGGAAGGAACATGACTGAAAAATTGGTGACAAAGATTGTAGGGAAAAGGTGGCAGACCTCTCCATATGGGCAAAGGGTGTAAAAATATTTGTATACCACGTAAATACTCACCAAAAGATAACCTCAGTAGAAGAGTTCTTTAGCAATTAAATGACTATGATGACCCATTCTGTGGATAGTGGCCAACCTCCTTCTTCAGCCATCTCTGTCATTGCCCAATGTGCCCATGAACAGGGTGGTCATGGAGGCAGGGGTGGAGGTTATGCATGGGGCTCAGCAACATGGACTCTTATTCACCAAGGCTGATGCATAGCCACTGCCGAATGCCCAACATACCAGCAGCAGAGACCAATACTGAGTCCCAATACGCACTATTCCCTGGGGTGATCAATCTGTGACCTGGTGGCAGGTTGATTATATTAGCTCACTTCCATCATGGAAGGGACTACACTTTGTCTTCCCTGGTGTAGACATGTATTATGGATACCAATTTGCCTTCCCTGCACATGTTTCTGCCCAAACTACCATCTGTGGACTTGCAGGATGCCATATTCACTGTCATCATGGAATTCCATATAGCATTGCCTCTGACTAAGGAACATATTTTATGGACAAATATGTGAGGCTATGGGCTGTTTCTCCAGGAATTCACTGATCTGACCATGTTGCTCACCACCCAGGAACAGCTGGATTATAGAAAGGTGGAGTGGTCTTTTTGAAGACATAGTTACAGCACCAGCTAGGTGGCAACAGCTTGCAGGACTTGTGCAAGGCTCTTCATAAGGCTATATATGCTTTGAATCAGTGTCCACTATTAGTACTGTGTCTCCCATAGCCAAGATTCATGGGTCCAGGTATCCAGGGGTGGATGTTGGAATGGCATCACTCACCATTACACCTAGTGGTCTACTAGCAAAATTTTTGCTCCCTGTTCCTACAGCCTCATGTTCTGCTGGCTTAGAAGTCTTAGTTCCAGAGAGGCAAAGGCTTGTAACAGAAAGCACAGCAATGACACCATTGAACTGCAAGCTAAGACTTCCCCCTGGTCATTTTGGTCTCCTTATACCTCTGAGGAAACACGCTAAAAAGGGAGTCTCAGCATTTCCAGGGGGCCTGACCCATGCTTTCAATGGGATATTGGACTACTCCTATACAATGGAGGAAAGGAAGAATATACTTGGATTTCAGGAGATCACATAGGGTGCTTTTTAGTATTACTGAGTCCTGTTATTAAAGTCAATGGAAAATAACAACAATCGAATTCAGGCAAAATGACAAATGGTCCAGAGCCTTCAGGAATGAACGTATTGGTCACTCCACCAGGAAAGAACCAAGACCTACTGGGTGCTTGCTGAAAGCCGAGGGAATACAGAATGGGTAATAGAAGAAGGTAGTTCTAAACACCAGCTCTGACCTCATGGTCAGTTACAGAAATGAGGATTGTCATTGTACTGTTTCTCTCCTAATATGGTTCTAATATAATACAATGTTGGGAGACCTAAAACTGGTTTTTAAGGAGTGTTGAATCTATGTTCTAATGTTCAAATTGTGAAATGTTAAGTGTAAACTTCACCCAAGAAAAGTTGCCTTCTTTTCTGAGGAGGGAATTAGTGTGTTTCCATTTGTATGCAGGATAGTTATAACATGTTAGGCACTGTTGTAGTCAGGGGTTACATGGAGAACAACTGCTACAGGACACAGTGTTTGTAATATTATTTTATAATAGTCACCCAAAAGTATACACAAGAAAGTGCAGGAGAATCTGTCCACAACACTAAGACCCAGGATAGCCGAGGGCCTGGATCCCACAGCAATGTCATGTAAGAGTCCTGCTGAGACCCAAAACACATGACAATGCCTCCCACAGTACCAACTGGGAATCTAAGAGCCCCCAATAAGGGCTCATGCCAGTTTATTTACAGTTCTGTGCTGAGAAGGCCACAGGTCAGCGGTGGAACCAGAAAGTCTATGTCAGCAGGGTGAAGGAACCGTGCAGTGGGTTGAGGGTTCTACGTGGGAGCCAAGAAGTCACGCACAAAAGAAGAAGTGGGGCTGCCCTGAAGAGCACCACAGCCATCCCCAATGGCGACGAGGTCCCGCGCTCCTCCGACGATGGAGAACAGTTGAGCACAGGTCAGGAAGCCCAGTGTGACCAGCTTCTCCAGCACATAGCCTCCCCTCCGGAGCCAGGAAGCGATGCACAATGTGAGGAGCAGGGCTCCCGCAATGTGAACCACAGCCAGTCTCACCGATGAGGTCCCGAGCTCCTCCGACGATAATGGCCGAATCCACATTGGAGAAGCCAGCGTGACAAGCACCTCCAGGAAAACCAGCGGCTCCAACAGCAACTCTTGGAAGAACCCACAAAGCCCGGCTCTTCTTCTCCACGTCCTTATTTATGCTGGCAACTTTCTTCAGGTGGAGCATCTTTAACTCAACACCAGCTGAATTAATTCAACTGGTGCTAAGTTGACCACCAGTCTGTAATCCATAACAGGCACAGTTATGAACTTGTCTTTGTATCTGGAGATTGTTTTAAAAAAATGTGACTGCTTGCCAAGTTGACAGTGAGTAGATTGTGGTGGTTGATTGACTGCTCCAATTTGAAAAGTTTATTTAAGACCTTAACTAAATTGGCTCAGCAATTTCACACCCTAGAGTGTGGAAGACCCACCACTGGGCAGCCCATAGCCTGGATGTCATAAAATGGAAATGAAGAAGGATGCCTTCCTTCGCTCTTGCTTCTTCCAAGGAGCCCCATCTTTGCCTTAGTTTGAACATGATCTCCTGGCTTCTAGTGCAGACTCTTTGGTTTCTGGCATAGACCCATCGGCCTCCTGACAGGGACTCACACGGGCCACTGCAGTGAGCTCCAGACTTTGGACTGAAGCCTTTGGTCCCAGTGTGTGCACACCCTCTGCACACTTCCATATCTGACTCTATGGGTGGCCATCGCAAGAAATCTCGTGGTTTCTCACACATTTGTATATCTTGCATCTCACCTGTTTCTCTAGTAAAACACTGATACAAGCCCCTTAATGTTTTAATCTAGAAGTTTCACTAAAGTAAACAAGTTTCAACTTACTTTAAACACTCCATATGAAGCATTCCAGGCAGATCTGAGCCCTTTCCCAAGACCTAAAAACACTCAGTGTTCCCTGGTGTTCATTTGAAACACAAATCACATAGAATTATTTTACAGATGCTATTTATTCTCTGAATCAATGTATCTTTTAAATTATTCAGTTCAGGTTCATTTATACATTTTGTATTGATAAATTGTTGCCTTCAAGTAAATGTAAATAAAGTATGTGCATATGAAAATGGGTAGATTAACACCAACAGTTTTGGTGGGGGGGAATTGCCCTCAGTGCTATCGTGCCGGCGCTGTGAGTGAGGTGGGAGGTTTATGTGCCACCTATTGTCAGGTGTTGGCAGGAGCCTAGCACCGTGGGTGTGAATCGCAGCATTTGCAGCCTGTTTAGTGAGACAGGGTGAGACCCAGAGGACTGAGAAAGCTCTCAGGGAAGGAATGCAGGTGCTGGCAGCTGGATGTCAGCCCAACGACCACTCAAGGCACTAGGAAGAAAGGATCAGTGCAGTCACCCTGGCCTTTCATTCTAGTTAATTTTATTGTATGGAAATTCTTTTAAACTTTCAATAAAGTTGTAAGACTAGTGAAAAGAGCAGACATATATAACCTCTCCTCAGATTTACATAGTTAATAGCTCTCACTTTAATGAACCATTAAAGCTTCTATGAAAATAAAAAGTAATTAAAGATACTAAAAGATTATATAGCAGAGCCTGGAGAAACTTTTATTGTAGTATATTACTAATAGGATTTGTTCTTAAAAATAATTCCACCTTTGAACTATTTTCTAATTTAAAAAATGGTGCACACACATGCATGAGTATTGCAAAATATCTTTGCAATGCCTCTAATGCATTTTCATGATATCATATCTTGCTTTAACTTGTAAAGTTGAATTATGTCATGAGCCACAGAGAAATGGTTTAAAGAAGGTATCTGTTTTATAAGACTGCAAAAGTCACAGACCATCTGCACTCTACATTTCCAATATCATCTGATTTAACTTTACAACCATGCAGAAAACACTTAACATTCCAGAAGGAAATAACAATCAAATTTAGGCTAGCAGGCAAAATATGGAGTGCGGAATTGAGGGTGTGTCTTCATTAAAGCTCATCTAAATTATATGTAGAATTATCCAAGTAAGATAAAAGAGAAACCAACCTGGGTATTAGCAAGTGATGACAGACACTAGATGAATGTATTTAAATACAAAATAAAAAGAATTCCACTAGAAAAAATATTTACTTGACAGCAGAATTCTAACTAAAGCATTTAAAAACAAGTAATATATTTGCCAAAAAAATCTATAAAGATATAACCTCAGGCCAAAATAAACTGACAGCAAAACAAAACAAACAAAAATGAGTCTGTGGAAAAATTATGCTACACAAGGTAGAGAAAGTATTAAGCAGAATATTATGCAAGTTTTATCTCAGAGTTGATGACAAGTAGTTCTAAACCAAGTGTGGCTTAAGGTTCAGCCAAACAAAAAAGCAAGAATCAAAAGAATAAAATTCATCCTAAGTAGCTTAACAAGGTCCAAGTAGCTCAATAATATTTGAAGAAATGCTAAATATCCAGTGTACAACAATGAAAATTAACTTGCCTGAAATCTAATGAAAACTACCAGACATACAACACAGCAAGAAAATACTCCTTATAATTAAGTGAGAAAGTAAACAATAGAAACCAATATATAAGTAAGACAGGGTAAAATTGACAGTCAAGAACTTGAAAATAATTATTGTAACCATGTATATTGTATCTACAAAGTAAGCAAGTGGTACTTTCAGGAGGGATGCGATGCGCAGAGAACCTACCCATTAAGGGTGTTGTGGTGAGTAATGGTCTTTCCCAGGTTCTTACTGCTCCTTTCAAAGAACTGGATGGAGCAACTGATGAGTGCGAAGCTTAACATTTATTTAGGCCAAAAGAAGAAGAAAAGGAGAGAAAAAAGCAATGTAAGAGGAGTGCAGAAGAAGAAAAAGCACTCCGAAGAGAAGTGCTTTGCAGAGTGTGGGCCCGTTAAATTCGAAACAGAGAGATGCAGGATGGTACACTGCAGAGCACAGAGCCACAGGTAAAAAGGTTCACAGCGGATGAATTTGATGGCCACCTTCTTTTATGTCCTCATTCTGGCATCAGACCTTGGCTGTCCCATGAAAAACCTGCTTGGGCCTATGCCAGAAATTGGTATCAGACACAGGGCTTGGTTTGATGTCCTGCCGGAAGAATTGAAGACAACATTCTCCATTTGGCATCAGTTTTCCTCATTTGATAGGTCACATCCAAAGGCAAGGGCAATAAAGAGAAAGGAGTCACAAATATGGCAGCTGTTTACACAACCTTGTCAGTTATTATTGTAAATGTAAAAGATCTAAATATGACAAATAAAAAAACAAAGACTCTCACAGTGGAGTGAAAACAAATACACAAAAAGACTCAACTATATGTCATCTGTAAAATGTCAACATTAAATATCAAGAGACAGATGAAAATAAAGGATTAGATAAAAATTTAGTATTTTAGAGCCGGGCGTGGGGCGTGGTGGCGCATGCCTTTAATCCCAGCACTCGGGAGGCTGAGGTAGGCGGAGCATTGTGAGTTCAAGGCCAGCTTGGGCTACAACGCGAGCACAAGGCCGACCTGAGCTACACAGTGTGACCCTGCCTCAAAAAACCAGGGCCGGGAGTTTGGCTCAGTGGCTTAAGCGCCTTCCCCGGCAGGTGCAAGGTTGTGAGTTCGATCCCCAGTGCAGAAAAAAAAAAAAAATAGTATTTTAATGCAAAGCAAAAGAAATTTGGGACCTCAGAATAAAGAAAATAATCGGAGTCAAAGAGGAGCATTACATGACAAAGGAGCAATTTCACCAGGAAGATAAAACAATCCTTAGTACATATGTGAGTAACCACATAGCATCAAATTACATGGTGCAAAAAAATAACAGGACAGTCAAAGAAAAAGTCACAAATGACTATAGTTGGAAAATTTAAAAGTCAGCTATCAGTAATTGACACATCCAGCAGGCAGAAAATTAGTAAGGATATAATTGAACTAAATAGAAACATTAATTAACTGTGTCTACTCGACACTGAATACTTTGAAAACAACAGTGGAATACGCATTCCTCTCAATTTCACATGCATCGC
The DNA here is from genome assembly GCA_004363535.1 of Dasyprocta punctata. Classification (NCBI taxonomy): domain Eukaryota; kingdom Metazoa; phylum Chordata; class Mammalia; order Rodentia; family Dasyproctidae; genus Dasyprocta; species Dasyprocta punctata. Next base: position 36,307 of record RJWM01016991.1, on the reverse strand, counting down.
TCCCCAAAATATTGCTTTTCTGGTTATTAGAACACACGTTAACAAATCTGATACATATTCTACACAAGATGCTCTCAGACCTCAATGAAATTAAAATAAAAGTCATCGGTAACAGGAACATAGCTGGAAAATTCCCAGTATTGGGGTGCTTAAACAACATATGCTTAAATAACAGATGAAATAATTAATTATCAAGAAAATACCAACATATGCTTAAATAATGGATGAAATGACTAAGTATCAAGGAAATTACATATTTTGAACATAAAAGAATTTAAATAAAAATTTTGCACAGAGTAATGGAAAGAGTGTTTAGAGAATTTTACAACATTAAAAGGATGTGTTAGGAAAAAAGAGATTTAAATATTTTTAAATGAATCTGACTTAAGAAAAAATCCAAAGTAAGCAAAAAAAAAAATACAAAATAAAAACTGTGGTGGAAATCTATAACTTGAAAATAGAAAGCAATAGAAAAAAAATCAACAAATCTGAAATCTCTTTGTTTGAAAAGATCAGCAAATTTGGTAAAACTCTACCCCAGTAACTAAAGAAGTAAAAAGGTAAGACACAAATTATTAGTTTCAGAATCATAACTGTTAACGATCATCAAAGAGATGAAGAGTTTTGAAAATGCCATGCCCACAAATTTGAAAACTTACATGAAGAAAACAATTTTTTGAAGTAAGCCATCTACCAAAATGCACACAAAGAACAGGAGACACTTTACATACGCCATATCAATTAAAAACTTGACTAAATATTTCAGGAATTTCTGAAACACAAAGAATAATGTCTAAGTGAGTTCATTTATGAATTCTCTCAACTATTTAAAGAGGAAATTATAACAATGATCTATAAACTCTTCCAAAAAATCCTAGCAGAGTAAATATTACCTGATGTATTCTATGAAGCTTAATGAAAATGTTACAAGACAGTAAACCTAAAGGCCAATATTTCTCGTAAATACAAATACAGAGGTCATTGACAATAATTCAGTGATGGATAAACAAGCGGTAGCACATAATGACTATATACATTATATATATATTATTTAGATAATATATATCTATCCCTATATAGTTATATCTTTATCTATATATTTATTTATTTAGATAATATCTATCTGCTTGGAATTTATTTTGGGTTTGTGAGGCTGGGTCAACATTAAAAAATCAGTAAGTATAATTCATCACATCAACAGATAGAGAAGAAAAATCATATGGTTATATATTCAGTAGCTGCATGGAATTTGCAAAACTAAGATCCATCTATATTTTTAAAAGTAAGTTAAAAAAAGAAATTCCTCACCTTGAAATTAATATCTATAAAAATCTGCAGGTAACATCCCATTAATTATGAGAGACCTTATGTTTTCTCCTTAAGATTGGGAACAAAACAAGAATGTCCCACTAATGTAGGATAATTGGTAATATTTGAGCTTCATATTGGAAACCTATTGAATAAAAACAAAATATAAGTATAAATTGAAGATAAAATAAAACCTATCTTTACTCTCAGATGTCAGGCTTGTCTATGTAGAAAACCCCAAATAATCAATCACAGCAACAAAATTCCTGGAACCAAAAGTCCATTTTAGAAACATTACTGGGTGGAAGGTTAACAGACAATATTGATCATTTTCCTATGTACCAGGATGAACAACTGGAATTTTCAATCAAAAACAACTTATATATGTACATGATAACAGAAAAATATTTAGACATAAATCTAACAAAATGTGTACCAATATGTGAGGAAAACTAATGAAAAACCGCTGGTGAAAGAAATTAAAGAATATCTAAATAAATGAATAGCTACTCCCTGTTCAAGTATAGACACACTCAACATTATTTAGATGTTAGTTTTTCCCAATTTGCTGTGTAGATTCAGCACAATACTGATTAAAATTTCAGTTTGTCCTGTTGTTTACTGAAAATTCGAATTTAAGTCATCACAGTTTATTTTCCATTCACCTTTTGAAACATATCTTCTGGCTTCCAAAATTTGGCAATTATGAAAAATTTATTATAAATACTTCTGTTTGTTTTTATTTGGACACAAATATTCATGTCACTTTAGTTTCATAATAAAATTTTACAAAATATGGATACACCAGACAAAAGCTATGCATTGAATGCTATGAAGCATTACTGAAAAAATAGAGTATAGTGATATAATATGTTTATGTATGGCAAGTTTCAATATAATGAAGTCAGTTATTCATTAACTAATTTATATATTTAATATAACATCTGCCAAATTCCAGTAAGCATTTATGTATTAAGGTGGAGACTCATCATAAATTTAGGACAGTGAGACTTTGGACAGGGAGTTTGTGGTAGGGCAGGTTGTTCAGGAATCTCTGTATGGCCTTTGTGAGAGTGACTCCAGCAGACCCGAATCAAGTCAAATTACAAAACAAAAACTAAAAATTAATATTCTAATGCAAAGAATCTTGAATAGTGAAAATAATTTTAAATTAGAATATGTATTTGATTATGTTATATATTTCACATGATTTTCAAAAGTATAACATTCTTTTGGTTATGATTATGCAGTGTGTATAGAAACGTAATGGATCAGTGGAAGAGAGGCGTTAGATACAAAACACACCTATTTAAATCAACACAAGTATGATGAAATCTTGAATCAAGGGAGGTCTTTAACGAATAGTGCTGGAATGATACAGACAAGTATTTTCATAATTTTTGGCTTCCAATTTCTAGGATATCAGAGTCAGAATTTCTATGCAGCACTGTCTAATTTTTGTATTACTTGTTCTTTCCCTCATCTTCTGATTCTAGAACAATTTTGGGCACTCGATATGCAGATTTTCATTAGATATTTTTTGACTGGATTAATTAACTTCAACCAAAGTCTCACAAGATTAGCAAAATATTAAAAGTAAAAGTAAATAAAACTTTGATAAAAGCTACTTAGTCATAATGTGCCAATGTTGGAGTCTAACCTTTAGCAAATGTACAGAGAGATGCAAGGTGGTAACTGATGGAGGAACAAGGTGTATCAATCAGAGTTCTCCAGGGAGAGAGCCATATACCATCTATGTATGAGTGTGTGTGTGGTGGGGTTGAGTGAGTAAAAGGTTTCAACTGATTGGATGAGGTCAACTTATATAATGAAAAGTAATTTGCTTAACTTAAAGCAAGTCAATTGTAATTGTTAGTCACTTCTGTAAAATACTTTTGTGGCAATGTTAGCATGCGATTGAACAACTGTGAACCACAGAATAGTGATGCGGATGGACAGAAGCAACCATCACAGTATGGAGAAACGCCTTGGACTACCAAAAATTTTTCTATAGATCTAATTCCAAGACTAAAAAAAAATTTCTTTGAAGAGTAAACATAAAACTGTCTGAGTATATTGAACCTTAGAAAGCTTTACTTTGATGTTCTACATTATAAAAAATAAAGTAGAATAACTATGCTTTACTTTACATCATTTCATTATTTATTTTTTTCTATTTTGTACTTCATTTTATATGAATGATAAAAATGTACCTTTGAAAATACAGCCTTATTATTTTACTTCTTTCTCAAAATTCTTGCAGTTCTTCACAGTTACATTTTATAATTCATTAATTTGGAATTTTGACCATCTTCAAAGACTCTTTTATCGACCATACTATCATGTTTTAGTACTATAAAACACTGCAGCTTGCAAATTATTTTCTTTTTCTTCCATTTCTTTTCTGGTGACTTTAATTATACTTTCCAAAGTTGTACTCCTATTACATCCTTTATTTCCAGTTGTGCTTTTATTTTAGTTTCCTGCCATTTACTTTTCATCAATCAAATAAAACAGACATAAAAGATTAAATTCAGCAGAAAAGGCACTGTGGTTTCCTTTTCTAGCCCTCCGAATCCACCTGAACAGTCTGATACTCCTGTGTAAGGCCCATTCCTATTTTCTCTTCTCACTTCCAGCAAACTACACGCAGATCAAACACAAAAAAGGAACCCAGTGAGTAACATCCAATAGTAAAATGTTAATTTGCTGTCTGCAGTATTAGGAAAGACACACAAAGAGTTGGGAGTTTTTTGTTTGTTTGTTTGTTTGTTTTTTGTTTATTTTTTTCTCACAAGTAAGATTCGCCAAAGAATTTGGAAAACAAAGCAAATCTTGCAACTCCATGCAATTCACATGCAGTGAATTTTAGCAGTAGAATTTTTGCAAGTAAATATTTCCCTTTTCTACTGGAAAATGAAGCAATTAAGGCTCTTGCTATCAGGACAGCTGGTTCAGAGGGGCACTGGCCTCAGAGATAAACTAAACCACAGATGACCAGACCAACTGCACAAAGAGCTGTTGGGCATTGTGGCCAGCAAGGAGCATGCTTGGGGAAGCACCTTGTGAAGGGACGTCTTCCCCTCAGTCCTGGCTCCCTAGTTCTCCCTTGCTCTCTCTGCCTCCAGGCTGCTGTGCACAGGCAGATCTCCTTCTCCACACCCCTCTGCCTGAAATGCCTTGGAGCCCGCCGACCATGTAAGATACTTCTGAAACCACGAGCAAAGACAAACTGTTCCCCTTTCTGTGTCAGGTTTATGTCCCAACCGTGAAAGGTGACGAACACAAATCTTACACGATGTATGATGATTTCATTCAACTTTTGGTATTTAAGTTTAGAACAGACAACTCAACTTTTAAACATATTTCGTTCTTTTAAATAAAATATAGTAACATTTTAAATAAGAGATGCAATTGCAATATAAATTTTTGTAATTGCAGGATTAAAATGTAAATATTCTTAAAATTCCAATAAATCAATTTATTAGAGAGGTAAGATTTTTTCAAGGATTTAAACATTTTTCTCAGCCTTTTTGTCTCTAAAAATGAAGCAAAGTGGGTGTTTGACTAAATACAGAATATACAAAACACTCACTCTTTGTTTTCTTAAAATTGAGTATAATGTGAAGATAAATGAGTAAACTGGAAAATTTCAGACATGTAGGTATGAAGTTTGTAGTCTATTTCTTTATAATAACACCTTGCTTTAGTGAGCTACTTATCCCTGGTATTTCTAAGTACTGTGTAGCAAATGCACAGGCCACTACTATGTGTTGAGATTAATTAATTCAGGATTTAAAAGTATGCTTTTAACTAACATTTATGTTTTGTTTTAATAAGGAAAAGCCATTTATAGTCACCCCCTTAGGAAAAAATGACAGGAAACAAACTACAGAGGGCTGTAATATGGAAATTTATGCAAATGTATTGAATAAGTGAAGAGCACTCGATTAATTTTTAGCAATGAAAAGACAGGTGAAAGTTACAGTTCTCAGTGATTTGTGTACTGGGAATTGCACACTGCCCCGATTGCATTAATTGAGGAGTAGATGAGGCAGCGATTGTGTGGACGTCACCGTGAGCGCTGCACGGATATGCGCGCTGTCAGCGGCAGGTATGCTGCTATTGTATCTTATTTCTATATTACCTGCATGTGACAGTCAGTACTGACATGCTAGTGTAAGGCAGAAAAGCAATAAAATGTACTCGTCTTAGAAAAGTTAAATGGAATTCAAAAAAACCTATAAATCTATAGAAACTGTTCTATCACTGCAATATGGGACTCATCAAAGAAAAAAGATAATCCTAAATTAGAAAAGAAATAGATTAATTATTGTAATTTATCATTTATCTTTTGAAAATTTGCTAAAGCAAGTGTCTAATATTTAAAAGTCATATGTTTATATTTGAGATAACCAACTATATTGTAACATGGGTCAGTGATAACTGGGACTATTTATATCAGCATACATATAGGTTGTAAGTAATTAATTTAAAAGTAGACACATGGATCATCTTTTAAGAACTTGAGATCACCAGTGACACATGCTTTCTTCCCATGTGTTTCAATTATTCCCAAATATGTCATAGACATGCAAAGAGAAAAAAAAACAAATTTTTAAGTTTGCAGTTTAGATACCTTCTGATTTTAGACATTGTAATTTATCACTATTTAAACACTGATTTTTTTCAAAGTTATAACAAAAGTGTGTATTGATTTGTTGAAATGCTCACATCTTGTTAATTAAAAGTACTATCAAATTACTAAAAAAAATTGGTAATGAAATATTTCTGACTTCATTAATAATTTTTATTACTTGAACTATGACTTTAATTAAGTTTTAAAGGTGACACAAGTTCTGCATCTGTGTCTAAAAAGAAACTTACTTTCTTGAAGAAAAAGTATCCTTAGTCACTCAAAGCATATACTTGAAAGTATTCTTTAGAAGAAAATAGGAACTTCGACCAACCACTTTTTATCATCTCGTATGGTTTTTCCTTCCCTGGTGATTTCCTCTGTGTAAATTGTTGAGGATGGAGGTACAGTGTCAGTGTTACAACTGAAGAAATAGAGATTCACCTAAGTCATAATACCTTCAAACCTCAAGTTGACTGTTTAGATTGCTTAATTTAAACAATCAGTAGTTCTCAGTAAGAACATGTCTGTAACATCAAACAAATGTTTGTATGACAGTAATCATAGCAGACTTGAGTATTTTGATTTTTTGATAAAGTGTTCATTATATGACAAAATATTTATTTCTACTCTTTTAAAACTTAATTTAATAAACAGTGAAAACACTGTATCATTCGTTTTTCCTATCAGTACTTCATGCTCTTAAATGTCATAGACAGGCTATCAGATTGATGGCAGATGGAGGTAGACTTTCATCAAACAAAAACGTGACAAAAATGAATTTATACATTAATTCACCCCAGGATAATAATAAATGGTCAATTACACATACACTGCAAGTTTTTTGAGACAGAGTCTCACTTTGTTGCTGAGTCTGGCTTTAAATTCTTAGGATACAGGGATTTTCCTTTCTCAGCCCGTGCACACAACTTATTTCAGAAGTACTGATGTCATTTTCATGCCTTTTACTGTGTTATGTACGGATACTGTTAATTCTCGTTATTTTAAGTGTAAGTTAGCTTACAGACTAGCATGCATGATGGAGATTGGGGAGTAGGAGAATAGTGTTTAGTGTTTCTAGAAGGAGAAATATTTGTAGCACAATTTTTCTTAATTTGCAGAAATTTCACAAAACTGTTCAGTAAACATTTACAATGCTGTTACATATAACCATTTAAAATTATCAATTCAATAGAAATAAAAAATGAGAATTCATAAAAGCACAGAAAGAAAATAATGTCGTGAAACTTACCTGAGCCAAGTATTCTACTCCTTACCCTACTGATCATTTTTTTTTTCAGTGCCAGGGTTTGAACTCTCTAGTGCTGAGCTAAGTCCCCTGTTATTTTCCCCTTTTGAGTTGCTTTTGTTTTATGAAAACTTTAATAGTACGAAAGACAAAAAACTTGAAATCACTGTTAAGTTCATCAAAATGCAGATAAAGAGAAAATCTTTTCATGAATACATCTTTCAGGTTGGCAACATTCTGAAGGGACTACTCCAAAGTTTTTCCATTAAATTTAAACTAAAAATTAACAGTCTAAAGAAAACTTTCTAAACATCAGAATAAGGCAGGCCATTTGTCAGATCTCACAAACTGTGGTTCGTTATTTTGCTGAATTACTGTAACTCTCCTTCTCCTGTCTCTAGCTTGTACCCCTAAAAGCCCGACACTGTGAGATCCATCTGCACAGACCCACATAGCTCAGATTCGTGAGGCTGCTTATGAAAGTAACCATGCTAATTCATTTGTTCATTTTCGGCACTAAATACAGATCTACCAGAATATTCTTTGTGCAATGATCAGCACAATCACTATGTACTGCTGTATTAAATGCAGTAAATTCATATTCATAAAGTCTTATGTGTTCTTTAAATGGAAATGAAAAAATTAAGTAGAATAACATATCTTTGGGGGTATCGATGTAAATATACATACTTTTCATTTAGCATATTGGACCAGCATACTGAAGACACTTGGATAAAGCATCATTCCCTGTCAATACTGAGATGGACACGTTTACAATTTCTCTGTTGTAATCCCTTTTTAAAATACTACATCTACTATTACCAGGTCAATACATTCAATCAGTCCATCATCAAATCTTGTAGCCTATAACTTAATGAAGGCTTTATAGGTTTTGCCATTCTATTGTAAAAACTCTCATTGATATCTCCAAGTACTGAAAATATGTATCCCATGTATTCTTCTGAAGTTAGCTGTAAATGTTTCTTTATTCTAGATACGTGACAGCAAAAATAAAGAGCATATTCCGTGTTGATGCAAAATTTGTCTATCAGATTTAAATTTCTCTGTTGAATAGTTCTTGACTACTACTTACAAAGTGGAATATTGATATAGATCCTAGTTTCTTTATTTTGAAGGAAGGAAAACTGCATTTTACAATATCATCTTACAGATCTTAAGTTTATCATTACATTTTTGTTTTCTTTTTTTGAGACAGAGTCTCACTGTTTAGTTCAGGCTGGCCTTGAACTCACTTTGTAGCCCAGGCTGGTCTCAATTTCACCTGCCTCAGCATCCCAAGTGCTGGGATTACAGGTGTGTGTCACCACGCCCAGTTGCTATCATTTCTTTTCTTTTGCTCTGTGATTTCCACTGTATATTCATAAGCAATGCTTATAGTCCAATATGTTCTGTGTAAACAGTATTGAATTAAAACTAACATAATCCAGAAATGAACAAACATATTGAGAAAAATTGTAATAGTGTTCTGGGTTGGATATTCAAATTAATGGCTATCCCCTATAATACTACATAAGATAGTACCTCTTCTGCTATTCTCTAAAAGTTACTTTCTGCATGTGAATTTTTTTAGAACACCCCACACTGTATAAACACACTCACACATATACACACCATATATCTATACATACACAAGAGTAGGTTTTTTTACTCACACACATTTCACTGTCCTTTATCACTATAATATTAGAATCATCCAGCAATGACAACAACAAAAATAATACTATATATGACACCATTACTTTCTCCATTGTGCTCATTCTTGAGAGATGGGTAAGTTAAAAGAGAGAAAGTGGGTTCTAAGGGTTATCAGAAATTACAAAAATTTTAAATTACTTTCTAAAGTTGCTGAGTAATCAGATTAGACCTTGTTTTTGTTCTTTTTTTTTTTTGTTTTTCTTCTAGAATTGAAACTCAAAATTCTACCAGATAAATTTTGTATACATATTTTAAGGCATTTGCATATAATTTTGAGTATCATAATATAAAACATTTCCAAAACAAATGTTTTACGTAGGATACATGTCTCAAGCTAAACATACATATAGAAAAAAAAACATTGTATTTGAATACCATCTCCCCAAAACTATACAAAGCTCATTTTAAAATTTGAATAATATCTAGGACTCTAATAGTACATCTAAGATAACAAAAAGTCCTATACTCTTCTGAGACTAGGATTTATCAAAATAAAGTTTCTAATTTAACATTCTACATTATAAACATTAATAATGATAAGTATTGAAACTTACATATTAGGTACTAAAGTACATATACTCATCATTCCTTAAGGAAAAAGAGTAACGGTTTGGAATCAAATTGAAGTATATATAAAACTCATGTTTCATATAGAATAAATCAGCAAGATCAAATAAAGTCACACAAAATTGAGCAATGAGTAAATTTTTACTCAACGTTACTTTTATGTCAGTTTGTAAAATGCTTTATATAATGTGCTAGCTTTTCATCATGATAGTGTAATATGTGAAATAACTCATTTATATTAAGAAAGCATTTATTTTCCTTCAGTTTTTGAGCTTCCTGTCCAGGATTAATTGGCCTCATTCTCTTAGGCTTCTTGCAGGGCAGAACATTATGGAATGCAGGTGTGTGTTAAAGCAAAACCACTCACCCCATCATTTAGGATGGAAAGAAAGAACCATGAAAAGATCAGGGTCCCATAATCCCCTTTGGGGTCTGCCCACAATGACCTAAGGGGCTTGCACTATACCCCACCTCCTAAAGAGTCCATCATCTTCCAGCATCTCTGCTCTGGAGTCAACCTTTAACATATGGAACTTTGGGAGGCTCTTATTAAAATCATAGTGTATGATTAAAAAGAAAAAGAAACAAGGACATTTAAAAGGATCGTACACTAGAGGACATTATGATAAGTAAAAGCACAAGCCACAGAAATTGGAAATACTGTATTATCTCATTGTGAAATCTAAAAAATTTTGATCTCATACAAACTGAGAGTGGAAAGGTAGTTACAGAATTCTCAGGGGGAGAGATAGGGGTGGGGAGTTGAGGAAGGGATGATGCCGAGCAAAAAGTATAAAATTTTGGTTATTGGGAAGCAATGTCTTCATGATCTACTGAACTGCACAGTGACCACAGCTAATAATAATTCAAACTTACTTAAAGAATAGTATTTTAATGTTTTCAATGCAAAAAAGAAAAGTTGATGAAATAATGGATATATTAATTAGTTTGAATCTAACCACAGTTAGTACAGATCATAACACCTCATTATGCCATATATGTATATCAATTATTACTTGCAGTTACAAATAAATTTAAAAAATGAAAATATTTTTTGCAGTCCAGCTTTGATAATCCTACTGTTCTTAAAGAATAAAACATAAGAAGTAAATGATAGTATATATATGAGTTTGTAAATACATAGTATTTTTTTCTTGTTTGGATTAGAAAAGAAAAATACCACATTTAACTACCATATCTACTTTTAACATGATTTTGAAGTTATAAGCTGGTAATTTTATGAAATACTACAAATTCAAAATAGTGAAAATATAATGATTATATTGCACTGAATTCTATTTGCTATCAAATTTTATATACTGTTATATATGTTATCTAATAAAAATTTTTTGAAATATCAAATATTTTCATTAAAAATTTAGTAAATATTTAGGGAAAATTTAAGTTTTTACTCCTCTACTGTGCACAATTTATACCTTTTTTATGTTAGTCATATGAATGGTTATAATTATATTTGGATGCTGTTGAGGACCAGCACTCTATTTGACATCCATGATGGATTGCATAGTCTTTATTTAGTTGTTTGTACTGTAAAATGAATTTCCTTTATGGAATAAGTGATGTCTGTGTACCTCACAAAAAGGTTAATGTCAGTTCTACATATGTGGCTTTAACATGGTGAGATAGATAATCTATGGTAATTATATAAAAAGCTATACTTTAATAGCTAGTGAGTAAATACAATATGGTGTTAAGAAAAATACCAAATGACTTCAGTTTCTGTTACCTTGGGAGTTATAATGAGCAAGAGTCATAACTTAAATAAATTATAAGGTTATACTCATTTATGATGAAGATAATATATGAAGAATTTTGAAAAGAAATATGGAAATATTATCAGTGTGCTGTCTTTTAAATATTGACTTTACAAAACCTATAAAGCCCCAAATGTCTCAGTGGAGAACTAATGTGTTAAATACTCAGAACCATGACACCATTCTGGGGTGAGAAGAACATGGTTGTTACTTAAAATAAGGGTTTCAATTATGTTAAATAGCAAGTCTACTTGTAATAAAGACAAAGCCTAGGGGATGGGGTGAAAGTCAATATTTTAGGTAAGGAAAACAACTACAAGAAGTAATGGAAAAAGCTCAAGAAAAGAATGATCAATAATTAAAGAACAATAGAGACAGAAAAATTTTTTTATTTATTTATATTTTGTCAGGGTTGACTCTTTTCAGAATAGTTTTGATGAAACAAGGAAAGTGGAAACTACATAAGATGAGGAATCAGAGGAGAGAAGTTAGAGAATTGGTAACCACAGGATTTACTTTCAAAGGACTCAAATTTTAAGAATGGCAGTGGTGCTAGCATAATGGCTGGCTAAGAGCTTGAACTGAAGAATTTTCATAAAATTCAGAAGAGAAATGTTAGACTGCATTTAGTTGTAAACAAAATGTTGAAGTTATTTTTAAAGTATAGGTAAGAAACAACTTATCACTGCTCTGTAAAGGGAAAAAGTACTATTTTAACAAATAGAAGATAGAGTTAAGCTACAATCTTTCTCCCTTTACACTGCTAGTGTTTTAGGAAAGTAAAAGGCAAAAGTACTAGGGGTTAAATTGTATCTGCTCAAATTTGTGTACTGCGGTCCCCACAGCCTTCTGTGGAAATAGAATTTTTACATCGAAAATCAAGTTACAATGAAGTCATTAGAACTAATACAACATAATTGGTGTCATTTTGCTAAAAGTTGAAATTTGGACACAGAAATAACACCAAAAATAATGTTAAAAGTCTTAGAAAACCAGCTAAGTACAGAGTCTTAGAATAGAGCCCTCCTTGACAGCCTTCAGGAGAAAACAACCATGCCAAGAAAGCATGCAATTTATATTTCTAGCTTTGAAAATCGTGTGACATGATTTTCTGCTGTTTAAGCAACCCAATTTGTGCTAATTCATTCTTGGATCCTCTAGCAAACTAATATGGATGGTTAATGACACAGAGGTATAGATCAAAGTAAATTAAAAATTTGGATGAAATAATCTATGAAGAGGTCAAATGCATTCTCTTTTTCCAGAAAGGGCTAAAGTCCATAGTTACACATGTAAATCATTGTTCTAGGCTTTGTATTTCACTGAGTTTATGAATACACAGCTCAGTGAATATTTGTTCGGTAAAACTTACGTAATGGCAATGGAGCTTAACATGATCTTTTCTGACTTAAAAGAGCAAAAGTCTAGGCAAATGGTCCTTGATCTAAATAATAATAAATTAATAAACAAGAATATTTTCTTCAAAACTTAACTGGATATAAATCTACTCACTTGTCCACTTCACCTGTCATAACAATAAAGAAATTGACACTATTGACACATAACTATGCAAAAAAAAAAAGTTGTAACCAGTATCACCTATTAACATTTTTCTTAGAAGCTGTAACTATAAACTAAGAAAATAAAACTTGGCATAGTAACACAAATATAAATTACCAGTAATGTCTGCAATCATTTTAAAATTATTTAGAAGATATGAATTCCAATGGCAAAACTTTGGTTTTATTTTCATATTAACTTAATTTAGACGGCTATGCACAGAGAATAAAAGTCATTAAAATTCCGCACCGTCTTAAAGCAGGGAGCAGCTGTCAGCATAATGGAACCTTTAGCTTCCTGCTGGGCAAACACGGCTAGCAGACATTTTTAAATTGACTGAGTTTGAGAAGCAGCAATTTTTCATACAAAAGCTGGCAGTTAAGGAGGAAAATGTTATCCTAATTAGATTGGATTTGGCCACTGGGATCCTTTCTGTTCACCATAATAAATTTAGAAACCTTTTGTAAATTTATACCACTCCGAATTTTCATAGTTACCTGATGCCTTGCTAACCAGGCTGTGGGTGCTGACTTTGCTATTTGCTTCTTGATTTTTTTTTTTTTTTTTCACTTTCCCTATGGCTGAAGCAAATAGGTTAGTTCCGGGCTTACTTAGCAGCTGGCTTTCTCCTACTAATGGCTGACAAATGGACACCCCTTGAAGACACTATTTGCTTTGCTTCCCTCTTAGCTCATTCTGCTTATTTGTGGGTTTGTTTTGTTGTTTGAGCCTACCAGGGAAGTAAAACATGCTCAAAGAGTTACAATCAGCATCAACTATGAAATTACACCACTTGCTTATTCTTGGCTCATGTTTTTTCAAGCAATGTGTTGCAAGCATTGTTTTTTAGCAACCAAACATCATACTATGATTAAATTACTACAAGTTCTGAAATTAATTTTCATTTTCAGCTAGCAATGAAAATGATGATACTTGGATAGTGCTTAATTTAATAGTTACTATAAATTGATTCACCTTTAAGTGAGAACATTCGCACACACATACTTGCATACACACAAACAATCATGTACACAAATACAAGAGATTTTCAATTGATTTTTTTCTTTGCTTGTGTTTTTAGCTTTTGGTGTTTTTGCTTGTTTTGTTTATGGTTTTTTGTTTTGATGTTGGACTTTTGCTTGCGAAGCATTTACTCTACTACCGAGCTAAACCCTCAATCCCTTATGTGCTTTTTTCTTTTTAATTTTGTTTGTTTGTTTGTTTTTTGTTTTGTTCTGTGGTGTTTTTGTTTTTATTTTTGTTTTTCAGTGCCTACGATTGAACTTACCACCTCACGCCTACCAAGCAGGAATTTAAGCCACTGTGCCAAACTCCGGGCCCTATTTTTTTCCGAGACTGAGTCGCACTATGTAGTTCAGGCCAGCTTTGCTCACGTTGCAGCCAAAGCTAGCCTCAAACTCACAACGCTCTACCTACCTCAGACTCCCAAGTGCTGGGATTAAAGGAGTGCGCCACCACACTTGGCTTTTTTCTTATTTTTAAAGTGAAAAATAACTTTTCATGTCTTTACCATGTATGACATGAAGGTTTGAAATACGTATGTATGCATATTGTCAATAATTAATTCGGATAGTTACCATTTTTATTTTGAGAGCACTTAAGATCATCTTCTTTTATTTTTCAAAAATACTGTATATTCTTGTTAACCATAGACTTATTGTTGTACCCCAGTTCTTTTGACATTTGTTTCTGCTGACTGAGGAGGAAAGAAGCACATGAACTCAATAGTGCAAGCAGGGTTACTGCTAACCCTGAGTGGGGCCTCTCTGTGCAAGCAGAGCGGAGAAGCTTGCTCTCACAGGCTAAGAGACTTTTTATAGCATTTTTTGCCTGGCTTTTGAGGGAGTGTTTCAGAGAAATGGTGAGCTTGTGGCCTGCTGCTGTGTCCTCTGTAACCTACTGACAAGTCCTCTGGGGACTGCTTGTGACCTAAGTAAAATGAAAACTATGTTTCTCTAAAATGGGTTGATGCTAACTGGTGATGCCCTCTTCAGGCTGTGTCACTAACGTCCCCTGTCCTCCCGCCTTCTCCGACACTCTAACCTCCAGTAACCACGATTCTATTCTCTAGTCCTAAGAAATTGGCAGTTTGGATTCCATGTAAGAGTAAGAACACAGGATTTATCCTACTGTGCTTGGTTTATTTCAGTGTGCCTTGTGGATACGTACTGCAGTCCCTCTGTTTTTGTTACCAAATATTAGATACTAAGGTTGACTCCATTCTACAGTATTGTGAATAATGCTGCGTTAAACGGGACTTCAACTGCCCAGCCAGTAGGATTACTGATCGCATTGCTGATCGTATGGTTTTCTATTTTTGACTTGTTGTTTTAACTTTTTGAAGGTCCCTCCATCATGGCTGTGTTAATTCGCATTTCCAACAACAGTGTATAAAGGTTCTCTTTTCTACACATACTCAGCAATCTTGTTCTGTTTTGTCTTTCTGATCATAGCTGTTCAAATCGGGACAAGGTGATATCTCATTGTGATTTGTATTTATCAATTCCTTCATGATTACTCGTATTGAGCAATCTTTTCTGAACCTGTTGGCCATTTGAAGTGTTAACAAGAAATGCTTATGTACATCTTCTACCCATTATTAAAATTAGGAATGAACCTAACCAAGGAAGTAAAAGACCTCCAAAATGAAAACTACAGTACTCTGAAAAAGCATATTGAAAAAGATATCAGTATCCCCTGTTTCTGGATTGGCAGAACCAATATAGTCAACATGGCCATATTTCCAAAACTGTTATAAAATTTAATGCAATCTCAATCCAAAAAATTTCCTTACAAAGCTGAAGAAAGCAATCATAAAATTCACCATACACTAAACTGCGATGAAAATGGATCAAAGATCTAAACATTAAAACAGAAACACTTAATGTGCTAGAAGATAAAATAGGTAAAACTCTTGAAGACACAGGTGTAGGCAAAGGATAAACAAAGCCCTAGTTGCACAAGAAATAACACCATGAATCAACAAATGGGATTGCATCAAATTAAAAAACTTCTTCATAACAAAGGAAACCACTAACAGAAGAGACAACCTATGGAATAGGGAAAATTTTTTTGCTAGCTACACCTGAAAGGACTAAAATCTAGAATATAAAAAACCACGAAAAACTTAGGCCTCAATTGAAAAATAGGCATCTAAAACGAAGACACTTTTCTGATAGAGAAATACAAAGAGCCAATAAAAGCAAGAAAAATATTCAACATCACTGATCATTTGAAAAAAGTGAACAAAAGCAACACTGAAATTCTACCTCACTCCAGAAAAAAAATGACTGCCATCTAGAAATCAACTAATGACAAATGTTGGTGAAGTTGTGGGGACAAAAGTACTCTTCTCCACTCTCAGTGGGACTGTAAATTGAAGCAACCACTATGGAAATCAGTTTGAAGATTCCTCAAAAAACTAAAAGTAGAAATTCCATTTGACCCAGCTACTCCACTTCTAGGTATCTGCCCAAAAGTGTTGAAAACATCATACCATAGTGACATATGAATGCCCATGATTATAGCAGCACAGTCCATAATTAATC
Organism: Dasyprocta punctata; assembly: GCA_004363535.1. Taxonomy (NCBI): domain Eukaryota; kingdom Metazoa; phylum Chordata; class Mammalia; order Rodentia; family Dasyproctidae; genus Dasyprocta; species Dasyprocta punctata. The sequence goes on along the minus strand of RJWM01016991.1, from coordinate 19,927 downwards.
TTAGAAACAGCCTGTATAGCCATCAACGATGAATGGATTAAAAATTGTGTTAATTATACTCATGGCAGCACTTCTTCCATTAAGAAGGATAAACGAGTTATTTGTAGGAAAATGAATGCACCTTGAGACTATAACGTTATGTGAAGTAACCAAGACAAACAAGCTTAAATATCACGTGATTTCACTTATCTAAAAAACTATATATACATACTTATAGATATTTACAAATTAAAAGATAGACAATAGGAAATAAGAGAAAGAAATAAAACTTGCTATAATTAAGTGCTGATAATGCATCTAAAAGTGTACCTTGATTTAGTACAATTGTCTTGCATGCTTTATATGTTCTGTGGCCTGTTAGTCTGGTTTGTAATATGTGTACATGATAACTTTTGAAGGTCTTATAAGATAAATAAATGAATCTGATGCTGACAAAAGAAAAGGGGTGTGAAAGGAGGCAGGGAAAAGAAGTGAATTGAAATATGTTCTGTACCTGTATTAATTTCCTACAGTAATTGTAATCATATGAGTTATATGTGAGAGGTACTGGTCTATAATTTTTAGAGTTTCTTATAATTTTAGAAATTAATCACTTCTTAGATGGATAGTTAAGGATTTTTTCCTCATTCTATAGGTTGTCTCCTCACTCTTGTATCTTTTACTATGAAGTAGCATTTTTACTGTGATATAAATATTTTAGTCTATCTTTATTTTTAATTCCTTATCCAAAATATCTTTGCACAGTCTAATGTTATAAAGGATTTCCCCCATGTTTTCTTCTATGATTTCCATGGTTTCAGTTTTCACTTTCAAATCTTTAGTCCAGTCTGAGTTTTTTTATGCATATGATGAGAGATAGGCTCTAATTTCATTTGTTTGAATTTATTAAACAGATTTTCTTAATGAGCATGTTTGGTACTACTCTCAAAGTTAACCTATTGGTTTAAATTTTTAGTGAAAATAACTAGTGCATAACCTTATTGAATAAATCTAATGTTTATTTTTCACTTGTTAACAATCATGTTTAAATGTATTATATACACTCAAATGTAAGGCTAAAATAACGTATTATAAAAATCCATCTCCTATTCATTTAACTATCTTCATATAATTATATTTTTTTAATAATTTGGATTGAAAACTAGCACTAAATTGAGAGCAAAGAATGCTATACGTACCAAAAGCCACTCAAAAACTTAGGAGCTGGACTTCCTCTATGGAACCTAGAAGAAGTTACACTAGCTCTGATATCTGTAACTGTTATCTCTAGGTCTAAACACATGAAGAATCTTACAGAAAGAGAAAATGCTTTTGGAACTCTCCAAATGGATTAGATGCCAAAAACAAACAAAACAAAATTAAAGAAATGAAGTAAAGTGAATATTCTTGAGTTTCATGTCTGACTACTTAGTAATCAAAAATATTTCACCAGGCACTTTCATATTTGATCGAGAAAATATTTAAGAAAAAATGCATGCTGCATAGAAAGCACTTCAGTGGATCCAAGTCTGTTCCCAGAGTAAGACAGTGTTTCCTGTGAATCCAGCAGACAGAGCAGCTTGTAGCCAGGCATTAGCAGTTTTGCTGATGTCTTGGATGAATATATAACTTATTGTCTTAAATGGGACAGTTTCGATAGCAGAAGGTGTTCCTAGTAATAACTTCATACAAAAGTCATAATCTTAGGGAAGCGATCTAACTTCTATGGACACTTTTCCTAGTGCTGTCCCTTCTGACCAAATGTCACAACCACATGTTTCCTGTCCTCTGCCTTCCTTGACCAAGCTCTAGAGTGAGTCTTCTCTCCTCCTACTGGCTCCCAAACTTCGCTTGCTCCTCATTGCTTCAATTTGTAATAGAAAGCTAAACATACCATTTTTATTGACTATTCTGAAAATCTGACAAAAAAAGAAACCTGGGCATTTTTCCCCCACAGATCTCAGCAGTCATTTTCCCCTCATTTCCCTAACTTACTATCGCTTACTCTTTCCTATAAAAGAGAAATTTTTTTCTTTTTTCATTTTGAGATACCTCCCATTTCTGATTTTGTCTGTTTTAATAGTTTTCTGAAACAACTTTTCTTCATTTAAGCCCTCATTTGTTTTTATTTAACAGACACAAATCCAGATTTGGGTTCATTTTGTGTGTATCAAGTAAAAACAAAGCCTGCGTGTAGTTCATTCGGAACCTTAAAGGGCAACGGGGTGAAGTGTTTTAGGGTACTTTGAAAACAACACCTCTTTGTTTCCTGGAGAACGATAACAGAGAAGTAGTAGCATCAATGCATGGAGAATCACCCCTAACAATCCAGCTAAGAGAAAAGTGCATTTGCTCATTTACCAAAGTTACCCTTCAAGGCCAACTCCAGCTATATCTGAAGGATAAAAGGAGTGCAAAACAGTTCATGTGATCTTACTTTTACCACCAGTATTTCTTCTCCAAATCTGGACAGTGGTTAGGGAGGGAGAGGAGGATAGAATGGGTAATGATATTGAAGTAAGAAATTGAAATTTAAAATTAAACTAAGATGAACAGGATTTTATATCGTCTCTAAACAATAGTAGAGCTTTCAGTCTGCACAAGATATTCCTGAGTATTTGAAATGATTTAACCTTGGTTGAATGTGATATTTATAAATCATTATTTCTTGGCTACACTACACTGGGTTAAGACTGTTTTGTGTTGTATTAACTTGCTATGTCAACTAAAATGCTTTCAGTAATAAATGAAAGAAAAATCTGATTTGCAATGGCTTGAGAAATGGCATTATTCTATGTAAGAAGAGATCTGCAGCAAGATAGTTACAATATTAGATCAGAAGCTCAATGATATTTTCCAGGACAGAGGTCTTCCCTTTTTTGTTGCTTTGTCCTTCACAGTGAAGAATTCATATTTTCAGTCATGGTCCTAAGATAGCATTGCTGTTACTATTTTTGTATGTAATTAGATGTTTCTGCAAGATTATGGATATATTTCTATTGCCATTTTTACTTTAGACTTTATGTTCTATTTCCAGAATTATTGCAAATAGCCAGTGCTTGCCATTTTCTTTTGCCTTCAGATTGACACCAACCATTCTGCCTTTCATGAAATCATAACTTGGTTTGTCAAAATGTATGCAATTCATTCTTATTCCACATTTTAATTTCTCTTAATAGACAGTCAGATAAAGTTCCAGCTCCTTGCCATTACAACCCTTCTTTGTAACTCTAGAAATTCCAGTTTTTAACTCACTTCATATTGCATATTGTTTTATACAAACTGTACTGTGCATGTAATCACCTTACTTAACTATTTTTTCACTTTGAACACATGAATACTACCTTATTGATGGCATTCATGCAATGTCTTCTAGATGCTTACGTTTGGTTTAGATAAAGTACATGTTCTTTATGTGTTTTCATCATTGCACTTACTATATTTTACTATAATTATATGTTAATGGTTATATGGGTAATATATCTGTGAGGTTATTAAAGTGAATGACCATATATCATCCATACTCAACAGATAGCACATGGCTTAATATTATCTCAATAAATGAATGTGCATGTGACCAAAATTTAGAATAATTGTATTTACATTTGCAACCTACTAGGTTGTAGACATAATGTATTTTACCAAACTAACTTGCGGACAATAGCTACAAAAATCATAAAAATACAAACAAATACATTCCATTATGGATTTTTTCTACTACCTACCTACTTTCTGTCAAAATAAGGAAGCATCTGTAATATTACACACTGTGGTGTCACTGGTTGCTCCTTCCTAGTTGCCATTTTTGAGCCAGTTTTCTTACTCTACCCTCTAGAGGCTGGAGGACTCCATAGCATGCACTCTGTGAACTCATTTCCATTTAGTATTATTCCCTAGGCAATCTGTCACATCCTGTCCAATCTATCACATCACCATAATATTTGTGTGTATATACATGATTTGCCAACATCTACACTTCGTGAAAAACTGTATTTGAGTTCTAGGTTTCTACCTATTTAATATCTCCAGTTTTTAGAACATCAATCTTAGGACGTAAAAAATGACATTTTGAGTTCCATACTGAACTCAGAAATTGTCTAACCAATTGGCCCTGTCTTAGAAAAAAAAGAAAACACCAGCATCCATTGACCTGAAAGAGCCAAAAAGTTTACCCTTTGCCTTGAGTCTTTCATTTCCTCATTGTATAATAGCAGATGTACCTCCTAGCCTATTTTAATCTGTCCATTTGAATTTGTTCTTACTCAACTGCTATCATCCCACTCAAAGTTGCCATATTTGGTTTCTGAACTAATACAAGAGCTCATCATTTTGTTTCCAATTGAATTCATGCTGAAATTCATTGTCTGTTCAAGAGTAGAATTTTTTTTAAAAAAGGTAAGTCACCTAGTTTCTTTGCCTAACATATTTTCTAGCTTCTTAGTGAACACTGACTGAAAATCACATCTTTTATGTCTAGTATTATTATTTTGATTATCTACAAATTCAAAGCAATACTTCTCCACTTTCTTTCCAGAGATCATGAGAAATTCAATACTCTCCTCAGAATCTCTGAAATTTTCTGCTCAGCTAAAAAGTCATGTCTTTACCAAAGGATCTTCCTGGATTCCCATGACTTATCTCCCTTCAACTATTTTCTCACTTTAAATATCCTTTTTCCTTCAACAGTCATCTTGGTCTGTAATTGCCTTTTTAATGTTATTGCATAGAAATTCTGACCAGTCCCCCAAGGATGTAAGTTCGCTACCAATTAGACCAGTGCACAATATATTCACCATTGAATGTCCAGAGACTAAGAATGACTACTCCATATTAAAGAGGTTACATATTGCCAACATCTCTTTAGTCACCCTCCCTTCATCTTTCTGACATCTTCTAATGGGTTATTCTACATTCACGTTGACTTTTATTTTGAAACTTCCTGAGAGAACAGACATGGATGATTAGTCTTTCTGTGCCTGGTTTATTTCATTTACCACAATGTGTTCTAGTTTTTCCCATGATGCTTGAAATCACAGAATTTCATTCTTTTACGTTGAATAACATTAAATTATATGAATGTAGTATATTTTACTTATTACAGTTAAGTATAATTCCTAATAACCTATTATACACTCTGCGAAGATCTAGAACAGTACAAAAGCTCCAAAGATAAATGAATCATGAGAGAAATGCTAATTGCCCTGATTTGATCAATGCATGTTATATACCTGTGTTGAAATATCACACAAACCCCACTTATGTACATAATTAATCCACATTAATCAAAATAAAGTAAAATAAGAATTAAGTGCTGTATCAAATAAACTTTGAAAATGGAATTATAATATTTAGAATGCAAATGATGCTTTCAAAATTCACTTTTCACTAGGGATGTGGCTCAGTGTAGGCACAAGGCTCTGGGTTTGAGCCCCAGCATCACAGAAAAATATTCATTTTTAATTTCTCCAGATCAATTAACATATCTGTAGACTGATAGTTTATATTTCATTTGCTGACCTGAAATGATTTGTTGTGAGAATCTAATAAAGGGTACATGTAAGATAGTACTCTGTAAAAATTAAATATCAAATGCAAGTTTCACTAGATTTGAATGTTCAAAATAAAAAGAAAACAAAAAAACACTATTATTCATATAGGAATTTGATCTTTTGTAACAAATTCAAAGAGAAGGTTGATGTATCTTTTTCAGCTTGTGAAACTTTTGCTGGCTCATCTCTTTACTGTGTTCAGCACTAACCCCAAGCCAAAATTGTGGTTGCTATATAAATTAACAAGTGCAATTTATTGTACAAAGTTTCTCAAAATTCTATAATTGCATATGCTGGAAAAATACACACAAAATATCTTTTAGATTGATTGCTTTTCCAACACAACCTGAAAGGTGTTGATTGTATTTCTGAAAATAAGTAGATCTGATATTAAGCTGTTTTTATTGTGTGACTTTACCAGTAAAACAAAAATAGCTATGGCTTAGAAACATTGGAGGAATTACACCTCAATCTTTGGCATATCATTCCTATGAGTAGATTAGTAGATAAAGTATAATAATTTGCCTCTCAAATATTAGACATAAATAAGCCTATAGTATAAGCACTATCATAACTATGTATAAACACATTAGATGCAATTCTGATTTCTGAAATCAGCAAGATATTACCAGACTACAAATTGAATTGGCAGTTAAAATTTACAAAATGAATGCAAACTCATTAGCTTAACATATCCTAAGAAAAATTCGAGTTCTAGCAGTATATTCAGAACCAACTATCATTCCATTGATTTCTCTACTTCAGATCATACATAACTATTCATTTAATTAGAGTTCACACTATTTGAGATTTCTCATTTACCGTAGAAATTATATTTATTCCAGCAAAAATCATCTCTCTTTTTTTTTTCTTGGTCATGCAGGATATTTTAATTTTAAAATAACCAAATAGCAATCATTTTCATGAATTTCATCAGCCTCCAACTCATGATCATTCAGCAATAATTGTCTTACATCTTTAGCATTCTTTCATGAAAATTCATTAGTCAAAGAATAGGACTTTCTAGTAGACGGGTTATTACACTTCTTCCATATATTATCTTTATTGTGCTGCATTTTAAGTTTCTTAATATATACTCTCAGTTTATCAATTTCTAATTCAAAGCGCCATTAAATTCTGAACTTTACTACCTACTATGTCTTCTTATTTATACAGATAAATTGTATATATATATTATATTATATATAAATTTATATTTACATAGTCTTATAAATTATATGTAATATATATATGAGGAGAGAGGCTACATATATAGATTATATCACTTAGACTTTTTATATTTATTCTGTATTTTTCAAATATTGAAATTCTTGCCATCTTCTGGATCTGAAAATGTATTATGTAATATATTTGTAAAGCTCTTCTCAATGTTTCTGATGGTGATTGATCATGTCTTATTTTCTTTTTTAACCTTTTCTGACTTAATTAACTTTTCTTGCATTGTTTTTTTTTTTTTTTTTTTTTTTTTTTTTTTTTTTTTTTTTTTTTTTTTTTTTTTTTTTTTTTTTTTTTTTTTTTTTTTTTTTTTTTTTTTTTTTTTTTTTTTTTTTTTTTTTTTTTTTTTTTTTTTTTTTTTGCGGCATTGGGCATTGAACTCACAACCTCGCGCCTGCCAGGGCAGGCGCTTAAGGCACTGAGCCAAACGCCCGGCCCTGGTTTTTTTGAGGCAGGGTCGCACTACGTAGCCCAGGCCGGGCTTGCACTCGCGTTGTAGCCCAAGCCGGCCTCGAACTCACAACGGTCCGCCTACCTCAGCCTCCCGAGTGCTTCTTGCATTGCTTTTATTTCTGTGTCATGAGTTGCTCGTTTTCCTTGGAAAATTATTAGACAAAAATATTTTAATTCTATCGTGGTGCTTATTGCATTTGTCCTCCAGAATAAATTTTGTTTCGTTCTTCCAAAGAATTGAATAATCTATCAATCCCTGCCAATTTTAAGAAAAATTTAGTGTTAGATCTTTTGAGAAGATGCAGGGGTTTCAACTAGGGCTATGGCTCTGTGTTAGGGATGCTCTCTGATCAAAAATTGTTAGAAGTGACTTGACTATTTTTTCCACTTTCTCAACTTAGTGCTAAGGTAGATTTTGTGGACTTCTGGGTGAAAAGGAGGCTGGTTACATTCCGGCATTTCTCCAAGCATAAAGTTCAGCGTATTCAGCATTATGAATTATGGGCTTCTGTCAGCATTGATTCAGGCTCAGTCCCGCTCTTGCTTTCTCCTCTCTCCTGTTCTTGAGCCCATGAAATAAAAGTCAAGGGGAGGACAGTCATCAAATACCCTGAGGTAAAATAAACTTACGTTGCTCAGTTTATTTCTAGATGCTTTGTTTATTTCTTTGTTTCTTTTTCATGTAGAATTTGTCCCAGTAATTTCTCAAAATAATGCTGTAACTTTGGTACTTTTTTTAGTTGCCTCTTTTATATTTATAATTTTAATCAATAAGCCAACTAATTAACTTGAAAGGGACTGTGAAGATATATGAAACATCTTAGAGCCAATAATAAATATTGACAAAAATGTTTTCAAATAACATAAAACACTTTAGTGATCTATGTAAAAGAAAAGGTAAGAGTTATATTTCTGTGTTTACAACTCAGATTGATATGAAATTAAATGACCCTTATTACTGTTAGTATACATAATTATTTATCCACATTTATTTTACATTGTATTTCATTCTTATAATGTGAGAAACAAAAATAGGTATAAAGGATGAAGCAATATTGCAGCATAAGATAAAAATAAGATACCAGTGATTAATTGATATACTTCTAAAATATTTATTTTTCCATGCTGTAAAGAATATCTTTTATTGTTGGCATATTGTTTTCAGCATTATACACAATCTTTAGATGTTAAATCTTTTTGCTATATAGGCACAAGTTCAATTATAAAACATTTTAAGTGTGTATTTTACATTGTTTCATAGCATATATATACTGTCAATATTTTTACATATGGTATAATGGTGAACATTTGAAATATATAGATTTATACACATATATATAGCTTCACATGTTAATTTTGTTTGGCATAAAGTTAGAAACCAGCAATCAGAATCATTTGACACTATTCTATAGCATCGCTTTGCTGTATTTGGGCTTCAGTGAGACATCCCACGATAGGCCTCTCCTCAGATAACTAGAACTCAAATATAATGTTTGGTGATTGATTTCTGTCCTCCAAACCAGGAAGACAAAGTTAAGACAGATGTACAAAAACGAGGTGCACCCTTCCTGCAGTGACGGAAGTGAAAGACAGTCACTGTGTCCTTGGCTTTCCCAAAATCTCTTTTTCTCCTGGGTCAGTGAAAGGCAACCTACCCAAGGCGATTGCCATGGTTTTAGATCAAGAACGCTCCCCAAACCTTCAGACGCTCAGAGGCTAGGCTACTGGGAAGAGTTTGGACCACGGGTTTTGTGCTCCTGGGTGCATTCATCCACTGGTGAGTTCAGTCCCTGAATGTGCTTTTATGAGGTCCGGTTCTGAGGATTTGGGCAGCTGAAGATGAGAGGGTTACTCTGTCTCCTGGCTGCTTGGCTTGAGCAGCATTCCTCCAACACAGGACCTTCTCCCATGCCCTTTCTATACTAAAACCCTGAAAAACCATGAGTCACCCACCCTCAGTCCCACCAGGAGTCACAGAGACCCACATCGGCACCATTTGCTATTAATCTGGAATGATTACTGACATCAAGTACCACCCAATTGATAACGATACTCAAAGAAAATTGGAACAGGAAGTTGGGCATCCAGAAATTCTAGCTATGTACCACCTCAACCATTTTTTGGACATTTTGGTCATCTATTCTGACACCTTTTGCATGTGTGCAGGAGATGCATTAAAAAATTTCAATGCCAATTTACAAATATTCAATAAAAACTATTTGGAGCAGGGCGCGATGGTACAGGTCAACACTATGCTCTGGAAGGCTGAGGCAGTAGGATGGAAAGTTCAATGTCAGCATGGAAAATATAACAATTTAGGGAGACTCATGATCTCAAAATAGCAAACAATCAAACATCGCTGTGGATGAAGTTCAGTGTGAAGGCTATGGATTCAATCCCAAGGACAAAAAAGAAAAGAAAAAAGAAAACAAAACAAAAACCTAAAATCGAGATAAAAAAGAAATTCTTACCTTGGATAAAATATGTCTACTTAAAAACTTCAGCTAGCAGCACACATAATGACAAAAATTTGAATATTTCCACTATGAAAGAAGGAAGAAAGCAAGGATATTCACACTCCTAACTGGATTCACATTATAGAGAGAATTTTTAACAGAAAAGAATATGAAATAATTGTCATGATTACTACAGAGCAAAAATAAACTTTACCACATTAGTAGAAAACATGATTTTATAGACTGTTGTAAAGAATAAACAATAAAATATTAGAACCAGAAGTGAGTTTAATAGATTATTATCCAAAATTCAATTGAAAGTATAACTATAGATACAGATGTGCGCATATATTTAGGTATGACAAATAATTGAAAATAAGGTAAGACAAATTCCAAAGACAATAACATTAAAAAGTAAAATATTCAGAAATAAGGAAAGACAAGTGGAAACCTCTATATTATGCTTCTCAGAAAATATAAAGAGATTGAAAACTGGAAATCTATGAGTAAAAGAAGAGATAATATTAAAGTATTATTTTTGCCTAGCTAATTCAAAGATTAAATTTGATATCACTCATAAACTCAACAATTAGAAATTCACAATCAGATCTGAAATATATAGAATTCTATAGTTTCACAATTTGACTCTCTGAACACAGGATATGGAGAACATTTCAACTTGTGCCAAGGAACAGTTCTAACCTTTACTCTGCAACTTTTATTATTTGATAATCATTCTTGGGTTTTCATTATTTTTCCCAAGCTCTGCTTGCTTCTACCAGTAGTCATTCAAATTTATGGTACTATTTTTTCATTTAACTCTTTAAAATTCTGCAGAATGTCACCTACTAATGCATTTTTCCCAATATTAGCTCATTCCTTTAATCCAACACTGAAAATTATAACAATTGAACAGTTGCTCTCACTATAATTGCCCTGAAGGTGCTGGTTTATGAACTGTTGCTTCCCGCAATTCATTCACCATCAGGACTAAGGCTCGGAGGGAAGTGGTACGAATCATATCTGTAATCACCTCTAGGGTCTTCTTCTTTGAACTTGTTTAGGCATCAAATATAAATGGTAGTGCCAGGCATGGTGGTGCACGTCTTTAATCCCAGCACTCCGGAGACTGAGGTAGGCGGAGTGTTGTGAGTTCGAGGCCGGCTTGGGCTACAACGCAAGCGCAAGGCTGGCCTGAGCTACATAGTGCCACCATCCCTCAAAAAACTAGGGCTGCAGCCGGGCGTGGTGGCGCACGCCTTTAATCCCAGCACTCGGGAGGCTGAGGTAGGCGGAGCGTTGTGAGTTCGAGGCCGGCTTGGGTTACAACGTGAGCGCAAGGCCGGCCTGAGCTACATAGTGCGACCCTGCCTCAAAACACCAGGGCCGGGGGTTTGGCTCAGTGCCTTAAGCGCCTGCCCTGGCAGGCGCGAGGTTGTGAGTTCAATCCCCGGTGCCGCAAAAAAAAAAAAAAAAAGAAAAAAGAAATATATATATATAGTAGATTTCCAGGCAGCGAACTCAAGGATGAAGATTTCTATATTGTCAAGTTACAGGAGTACATTGGATAAACATTTGCAAGACAGTAAAGAGCACTTGAATTGCAGTGCGATTTCCATGAAGCTTTCTGCCTCCCTGACTAGGGACCTGACCGTTGATTGTCCCACACATCACCTCAAGTGGGCACAAGTAGAAGGAAGTATGAGATCGTGTTAGCTTTTAAATGGCTCTGTGTATGTGTGATGAACAGTGTTCACCAATTTTGTGGAAGAGGAGATAAACACAAAACTATTATACAGAAAGCTGATGTCGCATGCCCATTCCCAGTAGTGTTTGTGGGTAAATTAAACAAGATGTTTCTAAAAATAACCTACAATGGTGGAATACTATAAAAGAAAGCTGAAGTTGAAGTATTTATGCCACCCAAAGCCAAGATTTACTGTGCAGCAAGGCAAATAAAACAAGTTGCTATTAGGGAAGATGTGTAAAATCAACAAATGAGACAAACAAACAAACAAAAAAGGTAGAAAGTAGAAAAATTCAAAAGCACTACTACAATTCAGGGGGAAAATGCTCATTTCAATAAAGAATCTTATGTTGATTGTATATCTTATCCAAAATAAATAAGTTAAATAACTCTTACCCTATATTGCATGCAAAATAAATCCTGATATTGAATACACAACAAACATAAAATATAAAGAATTAGCCTTTTCCAGAATGTGCTGCCCAAAAATAAAAATTTCTGACATATTTCATGAAATTAACAATTTCTCTTCATTAAAAAACTGAAATTATGAAAAAAACAAGCTACAAAATTAGAAAAAATAAATGTAATGCATTCAGATCAAAGAGCACTTATTAAAATTGTGTAAGTAACTTATATTGATCCAAATTTAAAAAAAGAGAATCCAACAATATGTGGATAAAGTATTTGAACAGGTACATTACCAAAGAATATATTCAAATGAGCAATAGAATATCAAAAGCTGCTCAATATTATTCAATAAAGAAATGCAATTTTAAAATACAATAAACTTTTTAACCTTTACTCATACGCCTAAAATCTGGTGCCAGAATTATATACCAAACTCTGGTAAAGAATACAAGAACAATAGTTTGTGCATTGCTTATAAAATGTTAATGTTTGTATCTATTTTGAAGGAAAACTCGGCTGGAATTTTAAGCAAAAATGCACTTCTTCTATCTTAGCAAGTCAAACTCTGCACATTTCAGTTCTGTTTCTGGGATACACCGCATGGTCAGAGGTGAGAACAGGGTGCTGACAACACTAATCAGTTACATATGTTAGTGAAGATTCTATTATGATGGCATTTGTTAATTTACTCCATGATGCTACTAAACATGAAATTTGAAAGAAATGCCAATAATTAATTTCCACAAGTCGATATGAGCTTTTGTCATACATGTAAGAGTGAGATTAAGTGAAAATATGAATCTAGATATACACATGGAGAGAGTTTGCAATAGACCTTATTCAATTGTAATGTTAAAGCACAGATTTCAGAAAGAAATACTGTGAAATCTTAACCTCAGACACCATACCTATCGATCATAGTTGGTAGAGTCTCTATCTTTAGAATTACAAAGGTCCAGACTCCTGATGAACTGCTTGAGCAAGAGTCTCATTCCAGTTAAGTATTATTTATACAACACACTACCCAATCTGAAGGGCAAAAACAAAGTCAATCAAGTTGATTTTTTTGTTAAGTAAATTTATAGAAGAAATGTCTTTGTGGCATATTACATGTAGTTAATATCCAAAAGAAATACTCATATCACATACAAACATCTCATGTTTCTGTATTTAATTGAAAAAAACTACTAATTAGACAAAGTCACCTTTTTTGTTATTCTAGAAAAAAGTCCATTCTTATCTGTGCTTTCAAAGTTGAGAGCTACTAACTGATTTAGCAGAAAAAAATTAAATAATTTTTCAAGTTATAGAATTCACTGTGATTTTGCCATTTTTAAACTTCCATTTCAGAGTTTTGATGAAAGAGATACATTAAGAAACAAACAGCCATACAGATATGGATTTGAAAGAAATGTTGTTGTACTCAAGGAAAATAAAAAGATATGACTTGCTGACTTATTTATTTTTTCAAATATTTTCATTCATCATCATATAAAGCAGAAAACCAAGTAGAAAGTGGAGTTCCAAAGATTACACTCTCTGGGATTATGAATTTCTCACTGACATACTGGTGGTAAAATTCATTACTTAGTACAAGATACACTAAGGCTTATAACTCTAAAGAGGAAAGTATGAAAAGTTTAAAGCACTTTCCTCAGAATTGTGTTTAAATATTCTTACGACATACTCATAGTATTTAATTGCAGAAATAAAAAATGTGTGAAAGAATTCTAATTTCAAGAAAATCAGCAAATGATCATGCAGAGAACAAGACAATAATGACTTTAATGGTTTTAGGGTTTTGTTACTTAAAAAAATATAAACATAATGACTTTTAAATTCTGTGAAAATATAGTTTGATAAATTAATAAATTTAACTCTACACAAATTTCTTAATGTAGACTTTAGTGGGCCCATTTTATGTTCTCTTCACCTTTGCATTATTTATAAATTATTTTCTTAATATATCAGAAAGAGAGAGGACACTCATATATAAAACTTTTGTAGTTCTTCCTTGTTCTTAGGTAAGTTTATCTGATAAGAAATGTATTTCCTTTTGATTCTTTCAAAGTTCTAAGATTATTTTAATGCTTAATATTTTCCTTTCTAAATTCTGATGTAGAAAAATGATTCAATGGTGACAATTTTATTAACAATGAATAAAAATAATTTAACAGACGTGCGGTAATGAGATCACTGTCATATGGAGACAGTAAAGCTGGTGCACATGCAAGAAAAAATAAAATATTGGCTTAACTTTATATTTTGATTGGAAATAAAACAAGACTTATAATCCAGAATGTAAACTAAAGTGTGATAAGCTGGAAAATTCATGGAGCAGTGCAAGGAAATTTTCTTTAATCAGAAGTAAGGCATTACAGAGTACTGATGAAGCCATTGTTTAAAATACGGACATGAATGTGTCCAATGTGTACACGTGTAGCCCATTATCAGTACGTAGCTGACTAGTAGCCTCATATTAAGTATTGCTTCTGTATGTTTTTGTAGCACAACGTAGATTCCTATACTGATTAAATTATACCATAATTTATTAAAGTACACAAGGTGAAGGGAGGTTCCAATAAAGTACTACTAAATGTTTATGTCAGAGAAAGGTTATATTTTCCCTTAAATTTTGTTTCTCACATCTTTGATGATATTTGCACAGAGTTAGCAACTACTTTGTAAATCAAATAGAATCTGTTTAGGCATCATTTGCTTTCTCTATGAAGACACCATTAATTCTGTTTTTATTTTTCCCCTACAGATAGGAAAATTGTTTTGTCACTTATAAACACAGTTGCAGCTAACAAAACTGTGTCAGTCATACAGTACGTCTGTGTGATAGAAAAGTAGGATTCAAAGGGTGAAAAGAGAATTAAAGTCTCCAAAACCCAAGGCATTTCTTCTTATCTCACTTTTCCTGCTTCCCAGAAACACGCAGGTAGAATTCCTCCTGCTTTCCAAACTGCTAACTGTAAGCTGCGTTCCATTCAGGTTTTGCAACAGCAACATACATGTTCCACTGCTGCCAGAAATTAGTATTCAACAGGAATAAAAGCATTCAAGATAAACTAGAGGAAGTCTACCTAAAAATGTAATGTTGGTGCAAAGGCTATAGAAAAATTTTTCCTGTGACATTCTACGATAAATCATCCAACATTTTATTTTTAACAGTTGACATAACGTTCAGGTGAGATGCTCGTTAAGACTCTGAAGGTGCACATTAATTGTCGGGCTCACACTGCGCATAGCTATTGAAGGTGAGCATGCTCTCTCTCCCTCCTCTGGGGCTGTTATTGCTGTTTGTGCTGAAGGCGACCCAGGACAGCCAAGATGGTGACAGGGACAGCAGGAGCCCACCTAGAAGCTGCTGAGCCCATCTGTCATACTAAGGATTTCAGCATTTACTTTAAAATCAAATTTCCATACCAAAATATAATTTATCCAACTGCTAACTCCTGAAACCTTGTATGTGTTACTCTGCTGCTGTTTCCAAAACAGCTAGTCCTGACCATCTCCCCATTAAAATTTGACTGCAGACGCATGTATTTCACTTGTGATTACACTGGACTTTATGTTGCTCACTGAGTTTAGGCAATGTTGTGCTTTAGGTACACACTGTATATATATACATACATATATATATATATATATATTCAAACTAATATGGATAATACATGTACATTCTAAGAAATTGATGCTGATGTTTTTCCATTTTCAGATAGAATATCCATTAGTTAATAGGAATTTTCAATTGATCAGAAAATAAAATCTAGCTAGCACTATTTTTTGAATTGAATATTGGAACATATAGTAGGATTGTGTAAAGTATACGCATGTACATATATGCACATTCACACACACTACATATATGTACATACATACTCACATACACACATATAGAATGAACTTAGGCAGGTTTGGATGAGTACATGATTATGTGTGAGAACACCCATATGGACTACAGATACAGTTTATGTCCTCTTTTCTATGTATTTGTACATCCCTGCAGACCTGTGGGTTCAGGTATTCATAATTCATATGTACATGTGCTTTTGTGTTGTATCAAAAATTTTTGGTGCCTGCTTTGTGTCAGTCACTGTGCACTTACAGATGACTTCAGGTAATGTTCTTCTTTTTTCATATTTTCATGACCTCCCACTCATTGCTAAAGTATGATAAGGGATGAAAAACTTACTGCATCTGTTTGAATGAAACTGTAGCTGATGTACATCTGAGAAGATCGAGAAGGCACAGGAGCTGTGCGTTCAATCAATGCATCTCAGTTGATATTTGTTTTTAGTATTTTTCGCACTTTATCACTCAGCAATGTATTATTTCTACTAAGAATGAAATGAAAAGTGATGTAATCATTTGATGGAATATTTGTTCAGTCTGACAGGTAAATAGTCGAGGAAGAGAAAATTAATGTTGATTTCATCCAAGAAAAACAGTTTGCCGAAAATCAATCGGCGCACAGCTAAGAAAATACTGCTTTTCAAGTCATCAAATGCTTTCAGTAAATGTCTAAAACTACAAGATAATTAAAACGTCTACTGGCACTTTTACTGAGCATTTTTCTGACTTTAAAAAAAATCTCATAGCATATTTTGCCTCCTAAATTTATGGGTTTTTTAAAATTTGTTTCATTTTTGTTTTTTGAGAAGGGGTCTCACTCTGTAGCCCAGGCTGGCCTCAAACTTCACTCAATCCTCCTACCACAGCCTGACAAGTTCTGGGATTACAGGCATGTGCTACCATGCCTGCCTCAAGGTTTATGTACTCTAATCAGAATAAGAATGAACCAAGTCCCTGAGAGATGCATCTTCAACATCATCCACATATTTGCCTGAGAGCAAGCTCAGGTCCTGGCTACTCCGATAGTCTCTGGAGAATTATTTCATGCTAATGAACCATTTTGTTTAACCAACGATGAAACTGTCATAGACAAAATTTAATATATTTTATTAAAGCATAGAGAAAACTACAATCTTTAACTGCAAGGGACTTAATTCCAAACTTTGTTTACATACATCATGTACCAAAAAATGCTAATGTGCTGTATAAATCTACCTTTCTATGCATTAATGTGTTAATCTTTATGAAATCTAGATTTCAGAGACCAAATTAAAATAGAAATTGGAATAACATAGAGAATTTTGGTCCAGGACTGTTTACTTTTCCACTCTTCATCATGGTGTAGTCTGGAGAGACTTAGACTATCCCACAGAGCTAGAGAACCCACAAAAAAATGAATTGGGGTGCTGCGTTGATGATGTGTACTGACTGTAGATAAAAAGCCAGTGACTAACATACTAAGACAATGTGAAGGTGTGACGACTCAGAGCATGGACCATAAGCTCCACAGAAATGTGAAAATATGCCTTAGTCTTTGGTGCTGCTGTAACACAATACAATTGATAGCAATTTATAAAGCACAGAAATGTATTCTCCCATAATTCTGAAGTCTGGTCATTTGAAGATCAAGGGCCAATGGGTTTATTTTCTGCAACCAGGACAGTACCTCTTTCTTGTGACTTCCATCAAGGTAGGAAAGTTTTTCCCTAGTACAGAAGCAAATCAGAAGAGTTTGCAAACCTACTAGGACAGCTCTCCTTACAACAGCATTAATCCATTTAAGAGTGCAACCCACATGGCCTAGTCACCTCCTCTTATGCCCAACCTCCTAACATGGTAGCATAAGGATTAAGCTTTAATATTAGTTTTGGACTAAACAAAAATCTTCAAACCTTATCACTGCCACTCTAGTAAAGTTGTGGGGGTTGTTCCAGAACAACCTTTCCAAATAAACAGTCTTCTCTCCCCTTGTCCAAAGCATGAAGTGCAGTTCTTGGTAGAACTTTTCAGACCCTGTAAACAATACATTGCCTATAAGAGATATTGATTTGCTACATATCTCTACTGTCTCAGAAAGGCTGACAGCTTTGTGCAGCTCAGAGGAGGAAAGGACTCTATGCCAGGTGTATCTAAAAGCATTATTTAGTCAGATACATGGGTGTACCATAGGGATTTGAAGAGATTCATGGTGGAAAAGATAGAGTGAAAGGTTGGTGCTAAACTCTACTGGGGAAAAGTCACGACACAATGCCCCGAGGTTCGGAAGCAAGACCAGATCATTTTTGGAAAGAATCATACGCCTTTTCACATGCAGCTGTAGAACTGTCCCAGAGTACCAGTACCAATGGAACACATGGCCACAGAATGTGAGTCTTCACAAGTGGAGAGGAATCAGCAAGTGGAATGAACCGTAGGGAAAGTGCTGAAGATAATTTTAAAGAAATAGGCAAGAACGGTGAGTAACCTTGTCACCCAAACCCCATCTGAGTTCCTGCTGTTTTATAGCATTCCTGAAATTAGTCCTCAAAAACAAAACAAAGCAAAGCAAAACAAAACAAAACACAAAGATGAAGCCACACTAAAACCTAATAAAAAGGTAAGGCTGCATATCCACTGAATAGTAAAAGTAGTTGAAATATCTAAACAACTTTTCAACAGGAAGAATAAAGGATTAATCTTATCTCAACATTATATTTCAACAACAAATTAAATAAGTATGATAGATATAAAAATAACAATATGAAGCTATAGAAAAACCACTTAGTTTGCCACAGTACCTTCTAATCGCATGTCTCATTATTAATGGTTTGGAAAGCTGTGGTGTGCATTCTAAAGAATGACAGAAGTGTACTTTTGATTGCTTTATTAATCGCTAGGTAGCAATGTTGTCATCTATAATAACAAGTAAGTTACCCATCATTATTAACTGAGAGGCCTGTTGGTCTTTAAAATCAATATTGCATTCATTATCTAACCAGTATATATTTTCTGGAGTGGTGCAATGAAATGAAACTGAATAGTTCTAATAATGTTTGAACTGTATTTTGAGAGTTCTACTAACTTCAACACAGGAATGGTTAGCAAATTTAACCAGATTTCTTCTTAAAATACTGGGTAATAATATGATCAATTGATTACATTGACTTATTTTCCAGTGTAAGCCAACCTTGTCAACTTGGAAGAAGGAGTAAGAGCATTTGAAGATTGTGAAATATAATATTGCCTAATTTTTAGTTTTACAAATTATCTCTAATGTCAAAGTAAGTGTTATAAGGGCTTGATAAATAAAAAATGAGCTTTCTTCTCCATTTGTCTTAAAATATTTTTTATAAAATTGGCACCAATTTCCCTTTAAAGGTTGGAAATATTTCAACTGTAGGGTTGTCTACACCAGGAATTTTTGTGAAGTTCTAAAACATACTCAAGTTTTTAGTTGGTGAGAGGGTATTTATTTTTTAATGTAATTTTATGGATTTTCTTTGCAAATTATATCTTTGGATACAATTGCCAATTTCATAAATCACAGATATTTGAGCAATGTGTTGTGTGATCATGATTTGATGCACTAATAAATGACATTTATTGATTCTTTTATCCCCTCTTTTATTTATATTTTAAGTTTTTATTAGTACATGTCTGCAGAACATAATATTTTCATTGCCAGCATGAAGTTGGTGCAGGTACATAGCACATCTCAATTCTTTTTCCATCCCTTTTCCCATTCCTCTTTTGATCTCCTTCCAATCTGAGAAAAATTGACCTCCCTGCTTCCTGGTATCTTTTATCTTGCTGTTTACTTGTAATTTGGTTTTCTCATCTTTTATATTGCCAACTTGTGCCTTTTGTTTTGTTTTCTTCCTCCACCCTTGATTCGATTTCACAGCAGGATATATTCTTGTGTTTCATCTTCAGTTGGATGCTGGGTTTCTATTTGAGTGATGGTTACCTTTACTATAATTATTTCCTTCATTTTAGTTCTGTGAACTTAATTTTGTTTCACCTTCTTGATTTTGGATTAAGAAGCTGTGGGAATGATTTTCAGTTTTTCTTCATCTCTAATAGGCATCCTTAAAATAATGTAAATTCTCTAAAATCTACTTAAGCTATACCCTGTAAATTATTTAAATTGTGTCATTTAATTGAAATTACTCAACAAAATTGTTTGGTTTTTATTTTGATAATAAAATTATTAAAATTATATTGGTTGACTTATAGTCAGAGAAGAGTTATTAACT
>RJWM01016990.1:31212-44382 GCA_004363535.1 Dasyprocta punctata | reverse complement strand
GCTCACTGATAGCAGAGCAGCGCCTGTGGATCTGAGAAGGCAGGATAAATAACCACACTCACCCAGGGAGTCCTTGTCCATAGGCTTTGACAAATTCAGTGACAAGCTGTGCTGCAGTCCACGACTGACATTCCTGTTCTTCCTGTTCCTCCCGCTCTCTGGCTCCTCTCTGCCTGACTTGAGAATTGGTCACCATTGAAGTACAAGCCCCATTCCAGAAGCTTAACAAGGACTGCAGAACCATTTCAGCCTTGCATGTGTGACTGCAGGCAGTTTCCAAATGTCCTCAGTTCCCACAGTGGAAGATCAATGCAGTGCTTAGAATATCAGTGCTCAGGGGAATCTTGGGAAAGCTCCTGTCCAGCCTTACTGGGGAGGGTAAGGATCCCATCAAGGTTACTCTGCCATTTAGTTCCAGAGAGACGGGAACCCAGGCTCCCAACTGCCACTTGTCCCGGTCTCCCTTCCCCAGAACTCTCGCACATCCACGCAGACCTTAAAAGTCCACGGTCACTGTCCATTACTCAGCCCTAAGGCCCTTTGACATCCTAAAGTGTCTTCTGAAACATCAAAGATTAAACGCTCAGGATAATATTAAGATTGTGACTTTTTTTTAAAATTTTATCTTTAGAAAGCGACTGTATAATAACTCATTCTTAACCAGAACACCTCTCCGCCCAGATTGCCTGACCAAGCTGTACGACTCGAGCAAACACCAAAAGAGGCTCATGGGGGTAGTTGGTGTGGGCTTGTGAATGCAAGCTTGGTGATTAGACATGGTTACACATGACCCCCGCTTCCCCTTGGACAATATATCTTATTCATGGCTTTGACCGGCCTGGAGTCCAGAATATACAGACATAAGGGGCAGATAAAACAACTGTTGCTGGAAAGGTGTCCTTTATGTCTTTGAAGCATTTCTGGGCCATGTCATTATGAACCTATCACTGCTGAAGTTCAAGATTTCTGAAGATGATGAGTTAGGGTAAGGATGACAAATAGCTCCTCCCTGCCATGGCATGTGCTATGTGGGTGTGGCAGTTTCTATGTACACTCCTGCACACATACACTCAAAAGTCTGCTGCCACATTCCTGGCTCTGGGGGCGGACCTGGTCTGTCTTGGCCAATGGAGTCTCCTACACTGGTGAAGCTGTATCTTATTACAGGCTCCCCAAAAGAGAGAAGGCCACTTCTGGAGGACTGATTCAGCGTGCTGTACTAGGTGAGATGCTTCATTGTATATTTCAAGATACAACCTAGTTCCTTCTTTGTTAACTGCCCTGATGAAAGGAAACAGGAGACTAGCTGTCAACTGAGACATGGTAGGAATCTGGGGCTGGCATAAACACAAAGCTGACCAACACTGGTTAGCAGTGCTTGAGGCAGGAGATGTCTCTCCCAGGCAAGCCAGACCTCCACACAGCCTGCACCTGCCCATCTGCATCTTTATCCCAGTGATGTGCTCACATCCCCAGTTCTCTTAATTTGAAAGACTCTTTTCCCTTTTTAAAGATACTTACCATGCATCTCTACATCCTTACGCTTTGAAGAGTATGTACTGCATTATGGTAGATCTTGGGGATTCAAGAATAGGTAATAAATCCAAACTTGGACATCTTCATTTTAAAGAAGGTCAAGGGGACCCAGTGAGGACATCCACCTCCCTATCACAAGACCTACTTGAAGTCTTCAGATCTGTCCTATTGTATCTATACAGGATTTCTCTTCACTCAGCTTGAACTGGTTTGGGAAAGGTGATATTGGGGTGAAAGCTGCTCTTAAAGGATTGTAGATGGAAGTGTGTAAAGACCATGTGTTTAATTTCAAAAGCCAAAGTGACAGTTCTTCCACTTGACCTTGGGTCTCTGCTATACTCTGCCATAAGCTTGTTGCTGCTGAACACAAACCATCCACCAAATTTGGGTGCTGGCCTGTCTGCAACCTGGCATAGTGGAGTCTTTGTCCTCAGGTGTGTTGCCAGATACTCCTCTGAGTCACCACTCGTGTGCTGCCCTGGCAGTTCTGACTCTGACTCTGACTCTGATTCTGACTCTAGAATAGCAGGGCAGACCAATGTGTCATCTCACACTGAAATCAGGGGACAGGTTGACTCAACTGTCATCTCTGCCTGCAGCAGGAAATGTGGTCTTGCAGTGGGTAGGTGTGCAAACATCGGTATTTGTTTCATGGAAGGAAGGCTCAGCGAAAGACAAGAGAGCAGGAGCTAGCTGATGTTCTGGCTTGGAGCTGGAGGTGAAGGTTGAAGGATCTACAAGATGTGTAATGTGTAAGATGAGCCCATCCCTTCCCTCTTTGGGTCCATTCTTGTCGGTGTGGGCAGAGAAAGGTCACACCATCAGCATGTGAAGCTGTGCTCCTAGACTAGCAGAAATGGGGGACAAGGGAGTGAACAGAAGGAATTGTGCCCATCTCCATCAGGGAACCTAAAGAGGAATGCAGATAAAATGCTTCTTTATTCTTTTCTTTGTGTGACTATGGAGCATAACAATCTAGGTTCATATTCAAATTCCATCGATCAGGTACCCTGAAGAAAACCTTTCACTTGTTGACCCTCAGAGTTCTCCTTGTAAAATGGGGAAAATACCACCACCCTTTCACAATTTTGGGAATACATAAGTGATAATCAATACGTAAAGCTCAGTGCTTGGTGCAGTGTGGCTACTCAGTAAGATAGTATTGTCTACTGGATCTTCATCCTTTCTCAAAGGAATCAGATGTGGAGAGGATTGGAAACCAAAGTTCACCAACTCTGCTGAGAGGAAATAGAAGAGAGGTTCCTGCTTTTGAAGGTCCAAAGTTACAACCAGTCACACCCTCCAGGTGACTTAACTTCATGCACACCAAGTGTGCTGGAATTTGAAAAGAAAATAGTCAGCATGAATCAGGTTTATGCCTTGGTAAGGCTGAACCTGCTGTTTTCAACTTCTCAATCCTTGAACCCAGATTCCCATTGATTGCCACTTTCATGCTGCTGGTGGTCATATGTTTTATTTCTTTATGCTTCCTCTAACTTCCTATATATTGTTTTACAGTTATTTTTAAGATGGAAGGGAAAAATCTTATGCAACAGGAGAGAACTCTAGCTGAAATTAGAAAGAGAAGTTGGGAAGATTTAAAATTTCTGGAGCATTTTAAAAAAAAGAGTAGGCATCTTTTTGGAATGAACCAGGAATTAGTATCAGGAGACAAGCAGTATTGCATGACCCCTCTCAGTCCTCTGTTGTAAGGATACCATAAACTACAGGAGTCATCACCAGTGTCATAGTCATCACTAGCACTAGTATGAAAATGAGTTAAAAATAGGTGACATTCCAATTTCAGGTTACCATTCTCTCTTATTATCACCTTGTTAAAGCATTGTCCTTATTCACCACTTGTCATGTATTCAGAGTTCAGTATAATATAAAACACGATGGTATCCAAAGCTCTGGACCAGGTGATCCTTAGCAGTTTGCTTCATTACACCCATAACAGAGATGACCTGGATTCAGCAATCTCCTAGCATGACAGCCCAGAAATACATGTTGCAGTAAGTCCAGAAAAGTTGATTAGGGAACTCAACACCCTGTGAAAAATCCCACAATAATCTATACTTCAGGAAATCCACATGCCAGAAGGGGATTCAGGTTTTCCAATGCAACCTCCCACCTAAAGAATATGTATGTTTACACATTATGCATACATATATTCAGGAAGATGGATGGATGGGTGGATAGATGGGCAACAAGAAGAGAGAAAAGTGGGGGAGAGATTGAGAACACGGAGTGGCCAGGAGCATAGGTTTGGGAGTCAGGCTTCCAGGGTTCCTGTACCTCAATTCCTTTTCCAGCCATTCCTTTAACTTCCTTTATTGTGTGGTTCAAGAAACTATATGCTAACACAGATTTTTTTTTAAAAAAAAAAAAAAGAGGAAGACACGAACTTAAATTATAACATGCCAGAGCCCTCCAAAGTAAGACAGAAATAATACTCCTCACAGTTTTTATGAGAATAGAGTCAAATGAGATAGTACATCTAAAACCCTTAGCACACAGCTCAATAAATGGTGTCTATTAAACTTACTATCACATACATCTGTACTTTAGACGCCAGTGGCCCCTCATGAGGACTGGATCAACTATAGCCTACACCTCGATCCCTCAGGCTAAAACCAACAGCTCATCTAATTTTTTTTTTTCAACATGTATGAGACCTAGCATCCCCAGCTGCTACACAGGCATAGCAGACAGGTATAGTTAAGAAACAACTTTATTTTGAGCAGAGGGAATGACAGCACAGCACTTAACAGCCATGTTGTACTCTGAATCCTGCTTTCATCTGAGTTTTAGAACCTCCTGCAGCCAACCTCCCCAAAGTTCTGTCCTGCCTGTGTCCGTATACGCTGCCAGGAGCTCCTCACCCACACCCGCTCTCCTCACTCTTTCTCCTCACCATCACTCCAGAGTCAAAGCCCAGGCTTCTGCTTAGGTCCCATGGAAAATCAAAAGATGTGAAGTATTTTGTTTTCTGAGATTCTTTTTTTTTTTTTTTTTTTTACAGAAGATGAGATGAGTAACATCAGAGCAATGATCCTAATCATACATCCCGCCACCACCTCCCAATCACCCTCTCTTTTTCCCTCCCAACTTGTAGCACAACCAGGAAATCCTCCTCTCCACCCACACTTGAGGCCTTTCATGATCTAAGCATTAAATCAAGAGACTTCAAAAAATTCCTCACATATGAACAGAGGACACTTGTTGGAATCAGCTGTCCTTCCTCAGCTGCATGACTGAAGGGGTGGGGGCTGCCATGGAAGACCCTTTGTGGAGTTCACTTCCTCCAACTGACCCATATCACCCTCTTCTCAAGGGCTGAGGCACACTCCATGAAGGCCTCCTTTGGATTAATTCCCTGAGCTGTCAGCTGCTTGGATACAGGGAGATGTCTGTCACCTCCTCCCTGTGGATTTTCCTGCCCCAGCCCTTCAGGCAGGGGTGCCCATGCATCTGGAAAGTTCCCTTAGGTTGTAGTGGTTAAAGAAGGCATCATTTGGTCATGGTTATGACATTACTGATGCTTTGAAAATAGGCAAAATTCTATCCTCACCTTCCGCATTCCTCCTCTGCCTCAGGAATCAGGGACCATCCTGTCCTTCCAATTCCACTAGCTAGGGAGAAGGATTATCCCAGTTCCCCTTCCCCATGGTGGCTGTTGTCTTCAGTTCCCAGCCTCCTGCAGGAAGAGGTCCAAGTCACTGCCAAGGTTCTGTGGTAGTTCCTCTTGTCCTGCTTCCTCATAGGGCTAGAATGGCCCCCCAGGCTGCAGCACTCTCATTTCCAGATGTAGGTGTCCCGATGATCCGGGTAGAGCTCTCCACTTGGGAGGCTTCCTGCCAGAGCACCACTCTGTGCTCCATGCTACAGCTGTCTACTCCGTGTCTGAAAGAGACACGGGCTCAGCAGCCCAGGAAAAGAGCCATGGGGCCCATGGGACCCCATAACAGTATGATGTGTCCCCATGAGTGCCTTGTCTTTTATCAGTCACTAGACCCCTAATAGCCCATGGCTCCATCCTCTCCATGGCTCCTTGGCTCAGTCCACCAAGGCAGGCACAGTTTGCCTCCAAGCATCTCTCACGCCATCCTCTCCTCTGCCTTCCCTCCCCATCCTCTCTCTCCCCTGCAAAAAAACAAATGCCCAGAGTGAGTGTTTAAGGAGATGGGGAATTCAAAATGGAATACACATAGTAATAAATTACCCTGTGTTAAGAATGAATGCTATAGCCGGGCGTGGTGGCGCACACCTTTAATCCCAGCACTCGGGAGGCTGAGGTAGGAGGAGCGTTGTGAGTTCGAGGCCAGCTTGGGCTACAACGCGAGCGCAAGACTGGCCTGAGCTACATAGTGCGACCCTGCCTCAAAAAAACCAGGGCTGGGAGTTTGGCTCAGTGCCTTAAGCGCCTGCCCTGGCAGGCGCGAGGTTGTGAGTTCAATCCCCGGTGCTGCAAAAAAAAAAAAAAAAAAAAAAAGAATGAATGCTATTATCAAACCAAGGGGATAGAGAAGAAAAGAACTTTGTAAAGAATTCTAAAAGTATATATTTTGGCTAAGTGCCTGGTAAAATAAAAAAGCATAGACTCTATTTGTTCTAAATGTGTTTTTACATGTATGGGTTAACAATTATAAAACTATTTTTGGTGTATCAGAGAAGTGAGCAAATAAGTAACTACCTATGAGTAAAGAAGCTCGATCTCTTACTATGGGGGAAGGGAGTCATAAACTCAAAATGGAAACTGCGCGAACCCTGTGATACTGTGTTGGAACTGGAATTCCATATGAATTCATAGTGAGATAGACAGGTAGATAAGTAGATAGATGGACAGATGGACACAGACAAAGATAAGGAAGTGCCTTTGCCTATCTTTCCCAGCTCTAACCCCCAACAGGACCTGGGAACAATGCCATCCCTATAGCAATGAGCACATTTAACACCTAGACCTTGGCTTCTAAATATCATTTTCTACAAAATGACACTAGAAGTCATTGGAGAACTCCATGACCGAAGTAGAAAAAAAGAATAAAATGGATCTGTTATATCTTGTAGTACCAAAAGGAAAGGAAATATTCAAAATATGACAGCAGCATGTCAAAGAGACATAAAAGCAAACACAAAGGTCTCTCAGCCTCTCGAAGAAAGTGATCAACAGAATAAATAGCAGTTCTGGATTAGACTCCTTGAACAAAAATAAATATCCAAAACTCCATGCAGATACAAATAACTAAACAAATAACTAAATCAGGAAGAAGAGTTAGTTGATCCTTGGTACAATTTCAGTAAATAAAGATGAAATAAATGACAAAAGTAGAAAAATCACAATCTGACAAACACCATAGTAATAATTTTTGCAGGCAAGGTTATTCAAGAATACTGAAATTAAGGGTATAAAATACCGTGAGATATTGACACAGTCTCAAAATATTTTTTCTAAAAAACTTTATTCATTACAAAGAGGAAAATAATACCTCTGCAATAAAAAGCCAGTCAGACACAAGTTTAGCCAAGTGATCATTATCAAAATTAACACCATCAATTATGTCACCTATCAGCCTCATAACCTTTTATTACAATGTGCAAGAAGGACATGAAATCACTTCTATGGTGTTTTTGCCAAAAACGCATGGTATGACCTTAAACACAAGGAAACATCAGACAACCGCAGACTGAGGGATGTTCTACAAAACAATTGGCCAGTGCTCTTCAAAAAGCACTGTCGACAAAAAAGCCCTGAGGAATAATCACTCGCTGGAGGAGACAACACACAGGACCAGTAAATGCAAAGTGATATCCTGGCTTGGATCTTGTACCAGAAAATGCCATTCCGATTTTATGTTCATAGCAGTGTGCTGTGTAAGATTATTCTCATGTGGAAAAGCTGGCTAAAGATTATGGGAACCCTGTATTATTTGCACAACTTATTTTAAAGTTGAAAATTATTAAAAAATTAGAAGTTAAATAAACTTTTTCTTTCAAAATATCAGCTGAAACAGGCCTGACCTTATGTCTATACTGCCTTAGGATGCAGAGCAAAATCTTAAAAACATGAATTCAAGATTCTTCAAACCGCAGCATGGACAGTCCTGGTCTATCCCTGCAGCCTCCTGCCCCTGCCTTTTTGAGCTGTAAGGACTCTCCCAGTCCGTGGAATTCATCTCTTCCTCAAGGAGCTTTCCTCATAGCTATTGCATTAGTGTCTGCTCCTCCAAACCCTCAGCTTCACAGGACTGGTGACCATGGCTCATTGCATACCATGCACACTGCACAGGGTGCCGCAGGCAGTAAGCACTCAATGAACACTCACTGAATGAGTGATCAGCTGGGGCACCACCAAGGGCCACCATTCCTCCAGCTCAGACAAAAGGCAGGACATCTCTGATTCACCAAGTCTCAGGTATACCTTTTTAACTTTTTTTTTAATATACCCAATTTATACTGGGACCTACTTGTTACTACAAGGCAGTACTAGTAGTCTGCTTGTTTACTAGGCTTATTAAGCAAATACTTAGACCTTGTCTCTACCCAGGCCCTGGGATGCAGCCAGGGGAAATTCCTAACCAGAGATGGAAAAACCTGTTCATCACAACTCTGCGGGATCTTTTTTCAGTGGCTGGAGTCAGAACAGCATAGTTTATGAGGACAGTCTGGAATCAGATGTAGGTACCCATCTTAAGAACTATAATGAGAAGTAGCATTTCCTGCAGTTCATGTACACAAGACACAGGACTATGCACTTTTCCTATATGGTCGAGTTTGAATCTTAAATGTCCTCTGAAGGCCCAGGTGTTAAGGCTTGGGCCTCAGCGTTGCACTACTTGAAGACATGAGGCCTCAGGGAGATATTTAGGTCACTGAAGGCTGCCCTGGAAGGGAACCATGTGATCTCAGCGCCCTCCTTGCTCTCTTTTGCTCCCTGGCCATGATGTGGGTAATTTTGCTCTACCACACATTCCCCATCATCACCTCCTGACACCCCCATCAGATCTTAAAAGTAATAGTTTGTCTAATCATGGACTGGCAACTCCAAAACTCTGCCGGAACACACTTTTCCCTTTATAAGCTGATTATCTCAAGTATTTGTTAGAATAATGGAAAACTAACATACCACGTGTCTTGTTAATCCTCAAACAACCCTAGTATTATTGCCATTTTTAGAAGAAGAAATGAAAGCATAAAGAGATTAAGAGACTTTCCCCAAGTCACACTGCTAACAAGTGGCATCAAGCCTGGATCTCTGGCTGTTACAAAGCCCCTTAAAACTGTGCTTTCTCCATCGTCTCCTCAGTGAGACCAGTGTTGTCCCGTCTTGGCAGATGTCAAACTAGGAAAGCCTTCTTAGGAGACCCTGCTGTGCAGGCTGTCCTCCGGTTGCCTGTTATATCAGCATCCGATATGCATTTTTAATGCTGTCTGGAGACATCATCACCAGTGTTGAGCATAGCTGGTGGGTGACAGCATGGTAAAAATTGGGGGGTCACTCCCTGTGAACCAGTGCCATGCAAGGGCCTCCACTGACAGGAGGACAACCACAGCCTAGCTTCTGGCAAGCAGGCTGGCAAACAAGAGCCAATCCCTACCCTCACACCTCCACAACCCCCACCCCCACTACCCCCACCCTCCTATAAGTGACTGGCTGATTCAGAGAAACACAGGCTGCAATGATAGCTATTGAGGTGAAATGCAATTTGATGCCTGTGGTGTTTTGGTGTTTTACTGATTTTTCAGGTCTAGAGCCTGTGGTCTGATCATCTGTTCAGGGGATGGCAGTATGCAGTGTGGCATCTGGGGGGAATCTCCTTCTGAAGGTGGTAGCCGTTCCTAATTCCCTATTTTCTTGTTTTGAAGTCCTGTATCATTTTCATTGTTTTGTTGGGTTGAGTTTTATTCTGGTTTGTTTTGTTTGATTTTGTTATATCTGATGGCATGAGCAGCTATTTCAAAGATAGCAACATATATTATGGTAGCCATTTTGAATTTACTATTGTCTTGTTTTGAAGTTCTTTATTGCATTCATTGTTTTGTTTTTATTGGTTCTATTCTGTTCTGTTCTATTTGATTTTCACTGCCTGAAGGTATCTGCAGCTATTTTGTAGACAACAAGAGGCATTATAGTAACTATTGTTGATTTTGTATTGTTTTGAAATCTTGTATCACTTACACTCATTTGTTTTGATTGGTTTTATTCTGTTTTATTTTCCTAGGTTTTATCCTTTTAAAAAAAAATTAGGGGGCCAGCAGGTTGGCAGGGCAGGACTTGGCAGACACATGAGCAGGAGAGAACCTCGTGGGTGGGGGCCTTAATTACAGGCAGGCAGGCAGCCTACCCCACCTCTAGGCACAGTTCCTTTCCTGGGGCTCATCTGAGAGACAGAGCTGTCAGCTGCATGAGGCTTGTAGCTAGTTTTAGAAGAACAACACTTCTACTGCATTTTCCCAAAAATAAGATCTAACTGGAAAATAATCACCTTTGAGAACTAAAGATCAAAAAATGCCAGCCCCAATCACCCTGCCTTTCCTGCCATTACACAGTAGCCACGGAGCAAGAGAATCACAAGATGAAATCTGCATGACGCTGACCATCACCATGGTAATGGCCAGTACTTATTTTCTGGGTCTGTCTTATTTTTGAGAAACCCCCAACTCTTTAGCTTCCTGCTCACCTTCCTGCTAGGGATTCATTCTATGAGTGAGTCCCCAGGGAAACTGCCTCTATTCCTAAGGCCCTTCCCCTTGCTCCTGGTAGCATGGATTCACCATGAGCAAACTTCTTCACTCTGCAGGAACTCAACCTTCAAGTCCTCTTTCCCAGCTCTGTGAGAAGGGAAGCACCAAAGATGCAGCAGGTTGTCACACTTGGCTCTTCCTCCATGTGACAGCTGTATGCTTGGAGTGAGTCTCCTGACATCTCTGATGCTTTTCCTGGATCTGGGAGATTCTTCAGTCCATTTTATCGGTACATGTTTGCAGCCCATAATGATTACATTCATCATAGGGAGTTGGTATCAGAGAGTCACTTAGAGACTTACATAAGATCCATGTTTATCGATCTTTCCAGTGTGAAGGTGCTTATAACTCTCCTTCTTCCCCAGCCCAGAGACAGAGACCCAGAGAAGCCCTGGATGAAGTTGTGGGCATGACAATTAGCATCTCCACAGTGAAAGGCAGAAGTCTTTGGTTTTGCTGCCCAGTGGCATTGAGAACCCAGCTTTTCTCCAGGAACTGGGCATCTCAGACACACTCCACAAAGCTCAAACAACACTCCTCACTTTAATTTCAGCTCACCTCTACCCTTTTATGAGCTAAGCATTGTCACATCCAGTATCTCATAACAAACACACACATTCAGGCTGATGGAATTCCCCTAAGTTAATCAAGTTCATAAATTAGTAATAAGTAGATTCATGGCCGGGGGGTGGTGGTGCACGCCTTTAATCCCAGTACTCGGGAGGCTGAGGTAGGAGGAGTGTTGTGAGTTTGAGGCTGGCTTGGGCTACAACGTGAGTGCAAGGCTGGCCTGAGCTACAGAGTGCGACCCTGCCTCAAAAAACTAGGGCCAGGAGTTTGGCTCAGTGGCTTAAGCACCTGTCTGGCAGGCGCAAGGTTGTGAGTTTGATTCCCGGTGCTGCAAAACAAAAAAAAAAAAAAGATCAATTCATAGACTTGAACTTGGTTTGGCTGTCACCAAGGCCAGTGCTGTAGAAACAAATAACTTAGCAGACACTTAAGACAGCTCTGAGATCTAGCCAAAGGTAGAATTACCTGTTTTGAATATGACAAAAATGAGTTCATGGGACTACAAGAATAAACTAGAGGCAAGAGTTTAAGCCCCTGGTTTGGTGCACTCTTCATTCATCCATTCATTCCCTGTTCACTGACTTACAGCTGTCCACTCAGTAGTGGAAAAGCACAGATGGATAAGACAGATCCAGATCATGGCAGAGCTCATAGCCCAGTGAAAGGGACAGTGAATGACATGCAGTTATAATAAAGACCGTAAGAACCATCGAGTGGCGTTCTAAGAGAAGATGGGGAAAGCCTGGGAGAAAAGCCATTGTAGACAGAGGAAACAGCTGGAGCCAAGAGAATGTGGAAGAGCACAGTATGTTTGCAGAACTGTACTGTGCCAAAGAAGGCGGCCAGAGAAGCAGGCAGTAGGAAAGGAGGACTCATGTGCTACGTTATTCTGCAGGCAATGAAGAACCAGTGGTGGCTTGAAAGTAGGAAAATACTAGGATCGAATTCCATTTTACAAAGGCTCTGGCCAAGGCTGAGAAGAAGGGAAACCAGGTCAGAAATTTTACCAGCCAAGGATGTATGTGGCAGCAAGGAACAGAATACCCTGTAGTTTAAATGCAAGGGAGTTTATTTTTCCACAAGGAGAAATCTGAGGGCAGGCAGCCACTGACCTTGGTCTGGGCTGGAGGCTCTGAAATTCTCTCCAATTTTCCCTCGGTGACTATAGGATGATGACTCCAATCTTGCTGTTGATATTCAAGAATGAAGAATGGCAATAAAGCTTGGAAGTTGTATCTGCCCCCCACCTTTTTTTTAACAGAAAGCAAAATCTTTCCCAAAAACTTTCTGACACCTCCTAAGTATCATTGCCAGAAAGAACTGTCACAAACTACCTCCAGCTTTAAGGGAGTCTTCCCCTTGGCAAAGCCACCTGGGAGAAGGGGGCAGGGTCTGAGGATTCTGTTAGCTGACCCACAGTGTCCCCAATAGTCCAGTGAAGATGGGGTGGGTGTAACAATTCTAGACATGCTCCCGAAGCTAACTAACAGCTGGAGACTGATAGAATATAAAGAGTGAAGGACAAAGAGGAGCTCAAAATGACATCCACATTGCTGCCTGGACAGGTGGACAAAATTCAGTTTGGGACACACTGAGTTTCAGGTTGCTGTGAGACTCCCAGGGTAGACAGAATGAGTTACAGCGTCAGAGGGAGAGACCTGGTAACTGGAGTCACTGAGTGTAGGTAACAGCTGACCATGAGCACAGACGAGGCTGTCAAAGGCAGGTAAACAGAAGAGCCGGGACCCTGGGTGAGTCTCTGGAGACACTGACATCTCAGGAGGCAAAGAAAGAAGTTCATGGAGAAATCTGCACCTCCAATTTCTCCATGTTCCCTGCTGGTCTAGTATCTCTCATGTCAAAAAATTAAAATAAACAAGTCAAACAAAAACATGGAAAACCTTTCTAACCCCACAGTCTTGAAAGCAAGGCTGTCCAATGGACTTTCTGTAAAAGGTAACAATGTGCTGTAGCCTGTCTGCCCAGGAGAGCATGCAAAAGCCATGGGCAGCCATCTAGCACTGGGGTGCCCAGTATAGTAGAGGAACTGAAGTTTTAACTTTGTTGCATTTTGCTTGTTTGCATAGCACTGACTGCTATCTAATCTTTTCTCTTAGATTGCTTTGCTTATTTTATTTACTTTTTCCTTCCCTTAACCAAAAGGTAAAGTGTGTGAGAGCAAAGACTTTCTCCATCTTGAAGAATTTTTGGCATATAGCAAGTGCTCAGTAAATATGTGTTTAATGAATATCTAAAAGGGGTTCTCTGCAGCACAGAAAGGAGAGAGGGAGAGGGAGAAGGACAGGGAGGGGGAGATGG
>RJWM01016990.1:0-31112 GCA_004363535.1 Dasyprocta punctata | reverse complement strand
CCAGGTCATGGGGGAGTCGCAGATTCTGCCCTCAGAAACGTTCTAATGTCGAGGATGAAAAGGTATAAAAACCCCCAGTACTGATACAGGAAGCTCTGAGCAAATACTCACATTGGCCTGTCCCAGGGTTTCTCTCATCCAGAGCTGCCCCCTCCCTTCTCCCCGAGCTATTGCACTCAGAATGAAGCTAGACTCCCTCTGGGCAGCTGTCACCTTGGCAAGGATCTTGGCAGGGAGGAGACAACAGGCTGAGGCTTAGCTCAGGGGCCAAGAGTCCCTTCACAAGAGCCCTGGCCTCAGCAGGCTCTTCCTCTCTGCAGAGTCCCTTCAGGGGAAGCAAGGGCAAGGCATGGTGGTGAGGAAGGGACCTCATCCTGTGGAAGGTGGCTATAGACTGAGGGTGCCATTTGGATCCTGACCTCTTATCAGACTTCTGTATGCCCTCTGATAAGCCCCTCTCCACACCCAGCAATTTTGTACTTGGCTCTGAAAGAGGTAGGGCTGAGGAGAGGTGAGCATGTGGCCTCCAGGGCCCCACACTAAGTATGGACTCTCAGCATCCCTCACAGCCCTGAGGTAAAGGATCACTCAGCTGTGGACACACACACACACACAC
This sequence comes from Dasyprocta punctata, assembly GCA_004363535.1. NCBI lineage: Eukaryota > Metazoa > Chordata > Mammalia > Rodentia > Dasyproctidae > Dasyprocta > Dasyprocta punctata. Next base: position 30,496 of record RJWM01016990.1, on the reverse strand, counting down.
ACACACACACACACCTGTAATCTTAACTACTTGGGAGGCTGAGGCAAAAGGATCACAAATTCGAGGTCAGCCAGGGCGACTCAGGGAGACCCTGTGTCAAAATAAAAAACAGGGAGGTAGCTCTGTGGTAGAGCATTGCTGGATTTGATTCCCATCAGAAAAACAAACAAACAAGCAAAAGACCACCCACCCTGGTGGTCTTCCCTTCCTCTCTGCTCATGCTCACCCTCCAACCAATCTATTTCTTAAAATGGACAAAACACCATCTCTAGGAGTGAGCCATCTTATCACAAGGGAGACGGTCCTACCGCAATGCCACACCCAAAAGGTCAGCAGAGTCCATTGTGGGAGAAAACCCACTGACCCACCGTCAGCCGAGCCTTGATTCTCCTCCTCCTTGACAAGGGAGAGACGCGATGTGGGACTTCACTCAGGCAGAGTTGGATTAGCCGCTGCTACTCAGGCAAATTTGGATTTTAGCAAGAGGAATGGAGAAGAAGAATCAGGGTGCAAGTCATGTATGGGACAGCTGTTGAGAATAAGGACAAGAGAGGGCCTCGGCGGGGAATTCTCAGTCCTTCTGTGTCGCTCACGCCATTAAAAATAAGATCACATGAGAACACGGAGATGCACCCCTTCTCGGCCCTTGGGTGCGAGCACCCGTGCTGCCCTCACTCCCGCTGCCCCACACACAGCACAGGGGCTCAGCCAAGCTGGCCCTTGAGGCTGATAGAAAGGGACTGGGCCCTGGAGACGGGAGAAGGAAGTGGAAGCTAACAAGGAGGAAAGATTCTTGTCAGTCTGTCCCTGGCTGAGGAAGCGGGCGGGGTGCAGGACACTGAGTGCCTGGGGAAGGGAGAGGAGAGGCTGAAGGAGGCTGGGCCACAGGTGGGTGCCACTCTGGTGCCTCCCATGGGATCTGCTATCTCTCTCCACCATCCTCATCAACATAAAGGACCTCATTAGCATAAGACTACCACCACCCTCCGAGTCACCCCATAATCCCCTCACCATTTTCCTCAATCAGTAAATGTCAAGGTTCTGGCTGCCTCATGAGCTTTTGTTTCCCATGAACAACTGATCACCTCAGGTCCCTGTTACATCGCCATTTTGTCTCTTACTCTTCCTTTTCGCTGTGCAGTGTAACACCTTGCAGGACACTGGGGATCACTGCAGGGGACCCCGATAAAGGAGGTGGTTGGGTTTGTCAAGGTTATTATAGGTGCAAAGTGGGCAAGCTTTGTAGACCTGCTGTATGGTTGCCACTAATTCTTGTGCCATGAAAATTTGACCATTTGCCATGTAGCACTTCTACCCATCTGGAAGAATCATGAGTTTTTACAGCCTTCCACTGCATTCCTTAAGGAAGGTTTGCTTTCTAATCACCCTGAAAGTCCCAAATTTAATTCCCACTTGTTGTAAAGTTCATTTATCTTACTATGGGGTACAGACTGGTTTTAGCGGTTCCTTAGGAACTGGGAATAAGGCTAGGGTCTTTAGGGGCTCTAAGGCCACCCTTGTTGTTGGTCAGCCTTTCGATTTCCCAAAGAGAGTTTAGACATGTCTCTTTGGTGCCACTTGTAATGCATGACAGCAACCAGCCTGGGAAGATTGATTTCCTCTAGAAGTTACAACATTTCTCACTTATGCTTTATAGATGACTGCTTATTAATTGACAAACCCGTTCTTTCCAGATAGCTGCATGGGCAAGTAGCACCAGAAAGGCATATTTGGAGTCTATATATATATTTAGCTTTTTGTCTTTTCCTAATATCAATGCCCACATAAGAGCTATGAGCAGTGTTTTTGTTTTGTTTTTGCTTTTGTTTTGAAACAGGGTCTCACTATGCAGTTCAGGCTGGTCTTGAACTCACTTTGTAGCCCAGGCTGGCCTCAAACTCACATTGATCCCCTGCCTCAGCCTCCTGGGTGCTAGGGTTACAGGAATGTGCTACCACGCCTGGCTAATGAGCCCTATTTTTTGAGCAGAGGTCCCTGGAGGAAGGGGTTTGGCTTCAATGGCCTATTGTGAACTGACAACTACATAACCTTTCTATTGATGTCCTTCATGGAAAAAGTTACTTCCATCAGTGAGCCGCATCTGCTCAGGGTCTTAGAGGGGCAGCTCACTGATGTGCTGTCTGCTTGCACAGGCCTGGGAAATCACCTGTTCATAAGAGTGGCTGAACTTTGAGCCTGAAGCATCAAAAAGACAGGAGAGGAGTAAGAGTAGTGGCAGTGTGTGTAAACACTGTATTGTCTTGCTAGTGTAAGAAACTGAAAGAGTAAATAAGATCCAAAAGTTACAATAGATACAGTAAGAGAGAAAAAAACTGCTCAAAGGGAAATTATATTGTTTGATCAATTTTGCATGCCTGTGTCTGGTAACCTGAGCAACTACTTTGAAGATAACAATACGCAATATAACAACCATTGGTAAATTCCTATCATTTTAGTTTGAAATTCCATATTGCTTTTGTTGTTGTTCTTGTTGTCATTTTATTTTGTTTTTTTTTGTTGTTGTTGTTGTTGTTTGTTTGCATCTTGATTTTTCTGTGTTTTTTTCTCTTTAAAATAAATAAATTTTAAAAAAGAGTAGTTCAAGTCTTTATGGTAACCTCAGGAGTGTCTGGAAGCATGGCCTGGTGTAGTCCCAACAGGTAAAATCTGCTTTGGCCTTTGCCAGAATTTGAGACTTGCCTTTCAGTTTTTCTTACAAATCCCTTCTTAATAAGGCAGTAGAACACCATGAGACAGTTAAAAATGCATAGTTGAACATTTGACCTTCAATGTGACATATCAAAGCAGAAGTGAAGATTCTCTGACTAGAGGTCCTCTCAACTCTCATTATGGCTATAGATCTAGGAAAGAGTTTCCCAGAGGAGGAAGTTAAAACAGAATGAGTTTCCCTGTACCTACCTGTAGTTGGACTGGCTCACCCATGACATTCAGAGTCACCCCAGGTTCCTCACAGGAGGTGGGGATGGCCATGGATAGGGGTGCTATTGGTTGCACTGAGTCCTTTCAGTCTTCACCAGCGTGGAGATGAGGGTTCTGGCTGGCCTATGCCCACTCTGGGAGTGGGGACAGTCAGCCCTCCAGTACTATAACTCAGGCATATTGGCTGCCTCACACTCAGAGCGGGGTCTGGGCAGTGACTTGGTATATTGATGTGCTTTGTCCGGTCTTCTTCCATTTATAAGGGAAATTTTCCTTGGATTGTCTTGGATTTTCTCTTAGACATCCATAATTCTGGCCCTCCTCCTTTTGTCCTCATCTAGATCTTGTATGTTGAACGCAGAAAAGGCTATCTCCAGCAACTGGCTTATAGGACCCCTGGGATCAGTCTGAAGTTTTTGTAACTTGTGCCAAATATCTGGAGCTGATTGACAGATGAAATAATAGTCCATCAGCACCTGTCTCTCCTTGGAAGATGCATCCAGTTTTGTGTATCTTATGAAAGTTTCCACTAATCAGCTGTGGAAGACAGCTGGATTTGCCTCTTTGCCCTGAATGAGTCCTCTCACCTTAGCATAATTAACAGATTGCTAATGGACCGTTTCGTTCCCATGATAAGAGTAGCTACAGTGTCAAACATCATTTTCAGCCCATCACTAGTATTATAGTCCTAGTTTCATTCTGTTGGAGAAATAAAACCTCTCCAGGGTGGTTTCCTTCCCTTTTAAAGTATATTGTTCATCTGCATTGCTTTTAACATCTAGGATTCTTTGTTTTTCATCTGGGGTACAGCAAGTGGCCAGAATGAATTGAACATTCTCCATGATAGGTCAAAGGCAAATGTCAAAGTTAAGACCCATCTGCAAACATATCTGAAAGTCAGCCTAACCATTCTTTACATTGTTGGGTATCTGCAACTTAAAAAGCAACCTAGACTCCAGCAGTCTCTTTTGTTCCTAGGACCTCTCTGAGGGGCAGGATGAGTTGTGAGTTAGGGTAAGAGGCAACGTCTTAAAGTACATCCTGTAGAACTTAAAGTTGCCCAGGGAACATGATGAGGGGACTGAGGAATACTGAGTTCCCTTATGGTGCTAAGTTCTGATTGAGTCTCTGACTCACTGGAATAATGGCTGACTGATTTACTAGCCAGAGGATTATAAGGCAGTCAAAGGACCTCCCAGTGTGGTAGTCTTCATTAAACAGATGGGAAAGCCCCATAGTCCCCTGAAAGAGAGGTGGGGATCAAAGGAGAGGATTCTCAAAGATGTCCCTTTCATCCTCAGGGACCACTCTAAATGCCATAGTTTTGGGGCTTTTCCAGAGATAAAAGCCATGAAAGCCAGAACATAAGTGATTTCACTCCATTATGCTTTGTGCAAAAACAATTTAACTGAAAAATACTATCATAAGTTAAACTGCCATTCTATACCTATCCCTTGCCATCCCCTAGTTCATACTGGACCCAAACCATACTGTAATAATATAAAACTCATTCGTTTTTAAAACTAGTAGAGTCAAGCTGTTCCCACCAATCAAGTATTTGGTCTAGTGGTGAGGTCAGCGGGATCTACGGGGCGCTGTTCATGGTGTTTCCCATGGATCATCTTGAAGCCTAGGGAGAGGAAACCTAGGTCTGGTGTCCTTCAGATGGTGTTCAATGCAGAAGGAGGAGACCCACTGACTTCACAAAGCATTCCCTGCGAGAGTCAAGTATTTACTAAGCAGAGTCACTGCTCAAAGCTCTGGGGGAGGCACTGGCACCTTACTATTATAGTGGAGCCCTCTGGGGGCTCTCTCAGCCTGAGGACTCTTCATGCTGTGACCCATTAACTCCTTAGGGAGAAGGGTGAAGCCCCTACGGGCTCCCTGGAAAACTCACACAGGATCAGGGTGGAGTCCTCTCCCCACCCCAGGGACTCCCTTGGCCACTTGAGAATCAATATGCTTTTAAAACCATAGTCCACTGACTTCCTAGAAAGGCGAAACCTCCCACAGACTCCCTTAGAATCTTCCATGAAATCAGGGTAGAGTCCCTTGGGAGCCCCCTTAACCATTCGCCCAGGAGATAAGGGTGGAGCCCTCTCCAGAGGTCTCTTAGAAACAGTAAACTCTTAAGAGATCAGGGTAGCACCCTAGGAGGGGGCTCCCTTAAATCAGTGTGCTGCCCCACCCAGGGACATCCTTAGCCACAAGAGAAATAATATCCCTTGAATTTCCTCCAATAATAAAAACTTAGATATTTTGCTTAAGATAGTAGAAATAGAAACCTCTTTTTAAAAAAAACTTTAAAAAACCTTAAAAAGCTCTAAGTACAAGGACAGCTCTACTTCTGCATACTTACAGCCACTTAAGCTGACCTTTACTGGTTGTTCCTTTGTTCTGCTCAGGCTGTCAGACATGTTTCTAAATTACCTAAATTTCTGTTTGAGAAAATAATCAGGGAAGGGAGTTAACTCAATTCAGAAGAGAAGAAGAGAGGAAGCCCATATGCTTCCTAAAATCAAAGGCTTACCTCTTATCTATAAGAGATTTACTGGTGACTGTAAGGCCAATTAAAAAAAAAAGGCAAACATAGCAGAAACATGTGACCAACCCACATGACCAACTAAAATGACCTACACATATGGTGGAATCCATGTGGCTGACCCACAGAATGAACCAAAGGATGAATAAAAATGGCCACCATATATGGCAGACCCATGTGACTACCTCACATGATGAACCAAAATGGCCACCAAATATGGCAGAAAGGTAGATATCCATAAAATAAGGCCTTGAGCAAGTGACTAAGGATACCCAGAGATAAAAGGCCATCGAGGGAAGAGCACAGACAAAAACTCGAGCATAAAAAGGGGTAACCTGGAGTAGGCAGCTATTCAAGCAGGAGACCAAGTTACTAACAGTTATTTTTCCCAAAAGACTGAGATAGTTGAGCAAAGAACTGAAGAGAACAGAAACATGAATCCAAAAAGGCAGACTAAATTCTAGACCATGTACATGGAACCTGAACAATCTGTCCTGCACCCAAGTTACTAACAGGCTATCTGAAGGCTATTAACTGACTTGTACCCACAATGAGTGACTGGAAAATGGAAAACGGAAGAAAGAAAAGGGTAGATAACCTTAAGGCAGACCTGTGGGCCTCTTACTGGCTGGGCAAAACACAGGGCCAGAGCTCCCCCTCCCCTGTCCCACATGGTAGAGCACACTAGGAAATTGTTCCTGTGAGAAAGTTTCCTGTGTCCCAGTTTCCATTATTTTTTACCACCTTCTTGTCCCCTTCCTCTCCCAACAACCAAAAGAGATTCCAGCCCTCTGAGGCATGAAAGCCAGTCCTAGGACAAAAGGGATGAGAAGGGGATTGGGGATTTCCAAGAGAAAAAAGAGAGGGAAGGAAAAAACCTTCTCAGCCATAGATTTTACGGAAAGAAACAAAACAGTTCCCATCTGGTGCTGGCTAGCTTACCAAAATATGTTAACAGGTCTTGGGGTGCTAGGGTCTCCTTGTAGAGGTGATTTCTAGGTTCTTTCTGTCCTGAACAAGAACCAGTCAAGATAAGAACAAAAAACAGTGAGGTTTTGCATTTATTAAAGGTAAGAAAAGACCTACGCTCTCCAGAGCCAATTAAAAGTAGGAAAAGAAGTACACTGTGTAGGTGAGAATGGACAGCTGTGGAACAGACAATACAGTGGCCAAGAGCTCAATGGCAGCCATCTTTTGTATCTCCCTTTTCTCTGGCTGATGACAGGTCTAGGCCATCCTATCAAAAACATGCTCAAATTCTCTTGAGAAGAGCTGAAGATAGGGCTCTCTGGTTCCAAGGACAGGACTTTGAGCAATGCACTGCCCATGTGCCCTGGAACTCTGTGATGAAAAGGTTGTGCTCACTTCCCCAGCCAGTTTGCCATAGCCTAATCTCCTGCCTCACTTGGCTGGCAGGAATCCTAGCTATTGCTCTATAACTTTGCCATAGACAACTGGGGGAACTGGGCTCACTATGCTCTCTTCTCCCCAACCCTTGACTTCTAGCATAGTGCCTGACTTTTAATAGTTTAGTAAGTGCATATTGAATTACATGTCCTTTTGCATATTGAGTGAATTCCTACTACAGAGGAAAGAGGAATAACTACTCATAAGCTACTTGTCCAAACACCTGGCTAACCTAGGGAGGGTCCTCTTTGGCCCATCTCCTTCCAGTCCCCACCCTCAGGGAGCAGAGAATATCCCAAACAAATTAGCCATATACAGTTGGGCTAAAATGATGGGAAAGAATCAAGGGCATTTAGAATGTTCACTTAGGGTAAATTTGACATTTAATAAAGTAAAAAAAATTTTTTCCTTCTGGGCCTAGGGCAATGTCCTCCTTCCCTTTCCTCTGGGCCTTTCTGTGGGCATTGCTCTCTTGAAGCCCTCCATGAACCCTGAGAGTTCAATCTTTTTTACCACCTTCTCTGTTTCACTGAGTTGTGGGCCTGGCTCTCTATCTAGGATCTTTTATTCCCCCAGAGGGACCTACGGCACTTCCAATGTGTTCAGGGTTGAGCAGCTGTGCGCAGGTAATGGCCAGTTAACCAAAGGCATTGAAGTTCCCAGCAAGCATGTCTGGAAGGACACACATCCCCAAAGATAACCACAATCAGTGTTGACTTGGGCAGCTGGGATGGAACTGGCACATCCGGATATTTTGCGGTCATTTTGGTTTTTAAGAATGGAACACGTACTGGAGTTTTTATTTTTCTTTAGAGGCTTCAGCACAAATAAATGAGACTACCTAGCTCCACTAATGTATTTTCTGTGAAAAGCAAGCTCATGAGCCATCGTGTCAGCCAGTGCAAAGTGTTTGCTTCCTCCTCCACAGCATGCAAAATGCACCCCATTTTAAAGTCAACTAGCAAAGAAAACTAGTAAGCATTTTTTTTTTCATTTTCTAAACAACTGAATTTGCTGAGCTACACCCACAATCTAGAACACAAATGTGCTACAGTTGGTGAATTCTGTGGAGAAGGGAAATGGGCTAAGGAAAATGTGAAAGAAGCATTTTAATCGATCTCAGTATTTGGCTGGAGGCAATTCACTTTTTGTCAAAACAACACAATGAATTTATCTGACTTTCTTTATGGCTATGCAGCAAAGGAGAAAAACAAAAGGAACGATTTAGAGGATTTGGACTAAGAATGACAAATATGGGTGCAGGACATTGTTCTGTGAGTACATCTGTCCAGTCCTGGGTGAGGAAAGGTCCCTTGGCTTCTGTTCCCCCACTGGCCTTCCCACCATTGAGTACCTACTATGTGCCAGTACTCTACTTTCCAACATATATGAACTCACCTAACCCTTGTATCCCAATGTGATACCTTTAGTCCTGGAATGCCAAGCTCCAACATGACATTCATGTAAATTAAATAAATTAGTTAAGAGTTTAAATAAAGATGTGCTACGGTGAACCATAGAGGTGCCTTGCAAGCCTTTGCTGAGTCTGAGTATTAGGTCCTTAGTAAATACTAATTTCATTGAATCTTATTGGCTCATACACAATACCAAAGCTATTACAGTGAGTAGCACTACAATATGCATTCAGTCTAGCAAAAGATGGCATAGATATTAAGTAAGTAGCAACACGCAGCTTCCATTCCTGAGCACCTCTCCTCCCAGTGCACACCTGTCCCAACCCACTGTCTTATCCACCCTCTTCCTTCTTATGGAACAGCCAGGCCTGGGGTGGGGAAATACAACCTCCACCCTGTCTGAGGCGCAGGCTAAGCCACAGACAGGTTTGAGCTTGTCCTGTGCTGGCTTCAAAGCACAGACCCACCCTGCCTGGCTCAGAGTGGCTTCTCTGCATTCCTGGGTCCACACTCACCCAGGAGGGCTGGGGCAGTGGCACAGCCCTCCTCCACCTCTCCTGCCTAGACCACTGACCACAGCCCAGCCTCTGCTTACACAACCAGAGCCCAGGGCATTGCTCTCTCCTCCTGCTTGGGCTGGGTGGCTTCTGGAGGCAGTGCTAGGAGGTAGGTTCTGGATTACACCGTGGAAATGGGAGCCAGTGTCCATTTTTTCTAGCTCCACTCATGGAGCTAGTTTGAACACCCCAGGATCAGACAGACTCCCCAACACTCACTGCTCAATATTCTCTTCTGATACGAAATACTGGAGTGTCCCTTTGCTGGGGTCAAGGACCTTTAGTTTTAGTTCTCTACGCTGTCACCACTGTAGACATTAAACCTCTCCAGGTTTTCTCCAACCATGAAATGGAGAAATGATCTCTCCTGTTGTGTGCCTCACAGCAGAGGAAGACCAATTGAGAAGAGTATTAGTAATAGTATCTGTGACAGTAACAGTAATTTGTGTCTAGATTGACTCATGCCTGGTTACCAAAGCACTGAGCACCCTTGAACTGGAGTACATGGACAGTACTACAGTATACAGGTTGATGTCCCCAGCCCAGTTTGCCTCCTGCCACCAGCTCCTATGTCATGGAGACTAGAACAGAGGCTCAGCTCCTCTCACAGTTTTGTTGCACTGGGTTAGGGATGTCTCCTGCCCCAAGCGTTATACCACCTCTCTCTTGGCTGAGACACACTGGTCCCAAAGTTCCCTGTGACTATAATGTGAGGCATTTCCAAGGGAAATGGGTGGAGCTAATGGAGATAATTATCACTTCAGAAATGGCAGTGCAACTCCCTAAGCAAGATAAAACTGAAGCCTAAAGTTAGGAAGATTCCTGGATGGATCTAACGTGCAGAGACCAGGTAAAAGGCATGTACCAAGGCCAATAAGAGGAAAAAATATTAAGTAATTGTATGTGCTGTCTAAGTTCCAAATTCTCCTCCTTCTCCAAGGTCTCCTTTCTCCCAGGGTTTTCACTGAGGTGTTTCCTATCTATAAGAAAGCTCATGTGTTTAAGCCAAAAAAACAAATCTACAAGAACACACAGACCTACACTGAAGCCCAACCAGGACCACTAGGCACAAGGCTATAGTATGAACAAGCCAGACTCATTGACTAAGTGCAGCACGAGAGGACACCAGAGGGACAGCAGAATGCCCAAGGAGGAAGGAGGGGAAACATTTCTTGTGGGATTTGGGTTTCTACTTTGGGATTTGGAGGACAGCCTCAGAAAATGGGGCTCAAGGCGAAATTGGTAGCCATTTCTCATGCAGGATTAGAGTGGGTGGAAATTAACTAGCACTGGAAGCTGTCATGAGCAAGGCCAGTTGAGCAATCAGCTACAGTCAGGAATAGGACTGATAAGCAGAGTGGGTCTGAACGCATCATAAAAGCAGGGGTGCTCACAGAGGCTGCACAACACTTTACAGTTGCTGCCTAACTTTAGAAGAAGCAACAGTTCCTGTGAACTTTGCAGCTGGTCTTTTCTGTGTCTCTCCTTCTCACTTCAGTATGGCAGGGCTGCTTTATAATTTTTCATTCTGAGCGGATCTTTACTCTTCAGTTTGGTACAGGTATTACATCCTTTGACCTAGCACCATGGCTTTAGAGGACCTTCAGGTGGGATGTCCTGTTCATGTTCACATCACAGGGTGCTTGCAGACACAGCCCCTCAATTCAGATGGACTGTTTGTGCTTCCACCCCTTGCCTATCTCTGAGATCTCAGGCCAGTTATTTACCATTTGTCTCTCAGTTTCCTCACCTGGAAAACAGGAAAAGATAAAATCTCTTGCTTCAGTGGGCTGCTGTGAAGATTAACAGATAAAATAAGCAAAGCTCTTAGGATGATACTTCACACTTATTAGTGTTCAGTAAACATTAGTTCCTTTTCTTACTATTTTTACTTTGAAGATACTATAACTTCTAATTAAAATGACAGATTTGCTACACGCATTTTCTCCTCTTCCTTAAAGAACCCTCTGAATTTTAATAAAGGATTAAGGTATATCAACTCCAAGCAAGGAAGAGATGTAGAAAGGTCGCCGGCATCTGGGAGATGTTAACAATTACTCAGAAGAGATGATGGAGGGAGAGGGGAAACAAACAATGAAACAGGGAACAGGAGCCCAAAATAAAAAGAAATTTATCTTTAGAAATTAGGAAATGTATTACACACAGAAGTGAATATGTATGTATAGATAGACAGATGCTCTGCATATATGTAGAGTTCAAGCTCACTTTACAGAGTAGTATGTACTGTTAACATAATACTGTGAACACCCATATGCCACTTTCAAACTGAGGGAAGAGAATACAGGGTTACCAGTTCCTTTAACATCTCTGCGCATTAATGTGGCCATCCCTCAATCCTGCTGAGATAACCACTATGCCAAACTTTGTGTTAATTCTTTTCTCCCTTCTTTATATTCATTCATATACGTGATTCTCCCTGAGCAATGCATTGTTTAGAATTTTCCTGTATTTGATCTTTATATAAATACAATCACATTTCACATTCTGTGGCATTTTTCGTGAACATTCTACTTGTTTTAAATAACGGTTTTATTAAGATATAATTCACATAACACAAAATTCACTTTGAGAATTAAACAACCCAGTGGCTTTTCAAGTAGTCACAAAGTTGTATAACCTACACCAGCATTGAATTCCAGAACATTTTCATTGTCCAAACAGCTGCACTGATACACTCTTCATTCAATCGCTTGCCACTCCAGACTCAGCCTGCATGGCCCCTGGCAAACTATAGAAGTAGATGGGTATATAGACTCATATCTTCTGTACATTATGTATAAATAGCATCAGGCAACAAGTAGCATTTTTATGTCTGGCTTCTTTAATCTAGCAAGTTTTCAAGGTTCATTCGTATTGGTTCACACTGCATCAGCGCTTCATCCAATATGATGACTGAATAATATTGCAGTGTATGGACATATTCCATTTCTGTTTATCTGTTCTTCAGCTAAAAGACATTGGAGATATTTCCACTTGAGCTATTATGAATAAAACTATGTTGGACATTAGTGTACAATTTCTTGCAGAGATACATGTTTCGACTCTCTTAGAGAAAAACTATGTGTGGAATTGCCATCTAGTAACTCTACTTTTAATTTTTTTGTGGACCTGAAGGACAGTTTGCCACAATGGGTACACATTTTACCTTCAACCCACAACACAGGAGGCCCCAGTGGTGTTTTCAGATGCATTCACGGTGACGTGTATGATTGCCACCAGCCCACTTCATGTCTGCACCACACTGTTCAAACATTCTACAGTTGATGCACATTTGAGTCAGTTCCAGCTTTTTGCTGATACACACAACGCTTCTGTGACCTTCATCTACAGGGCAACTGGTGTGGATGATCGAGTTTTTTCAGAGTACAGTTGGTCCTCCATATGTGCAGGCTCCATATCTGCAGATTCAACTAACCATGGTTTGCAAAAAAAGTTTTAAATCCAGAAAGTTCCAAAGAGCACACCTTGAATTTGCCATGTGCCAAGCACTGTGCTGAATCCATAGGAATGAGGTAATGTGCATTTGCCCTAAGGTACATGCTCAACTGCTGCTCTTAAGGTGCATACCTTTCAACTTTATTTACTAACGCTCAATTGTTTTCTGAAGTCTCTTTCTAATGATCACTTCTGTCCTCAGTGTTTAAAAGTTACTGTTGCAGACCATCTACACCTATAAGCATTATTATATTTTTAAAAATCCTGGCCAATCTGATGAATATGTTATATTCTCTCATCATGTGGTTCTTTTCTCAGTACAGGGGATTGAGTCCAGGGTCTTCACATTGTGCTACACCCCCGGCCTATTTTTTATTTTCACTTTGAGACAAGGTCTTCGCAATTTGTTAAATTTCCCAGACTGGACTTAAACTTCGGATCCTTCTGCCTCAGCCTCCCGGAGTGCTGGGGTTTCAAGCAGCAAGTGCCACCACGCCTGGCTTCATGGTGGCTTCCAAACTGGCATTATTCTGATTTCTCAATGCATTGAGCACCTTTTCACATGCTTCTGCACCATTCTGGTTTCTGTCCAGTGAGAAGTGAGGTGTTTTTTGCCTATCTTCCTCTTGTTTTTGTTTGTTTTGTTTTGCATATCTTTTGTTTTTTTACTTTTCATGTTTATTAGGACGTTTGCAGTATGTTACAGTTACATTCATCATGAGGGGTTGACACATGCCCATAACACATCCTAATTCTTTTTATTTTTCTTATTCATTTGTATTTTCCCAAGGTTCCAGATTCAAATCTTTTGTCAGATATAAGTGTCACAAATATATTTTCACTGTGACTTTTCTTCCATTTCTATTCATGGTATACTCTGACAAGCAGTGTCAATGAATTCAGATGTAGGTAATGTAATGATGTATTCAAATATATACATCTTTTCCTTTAGTTTGAAAATTATGTTGTACTTAAAAAACACTTCTCGATGTCATGAAGTTATCCTATATTTTCTTTTCAATGTTTAAAATGTTTATCTATTATACTCAAATTCTTATCCCACCTAGATTTATTTTTTCAAGCTTATAAATAACAGAGAGCTATTTCTCTCCGTTCTGGAGTCTGACAAGTCCAAGATCCAGATGCTGGCAGATCTGGTACCTGGCGAGGAACCCTCTTCTCACTTTATAGACAGTGCCTTTCTGATGGCTCCTCACAGAAGGAAGAGGCCTGCAATGTATTTTTGCATGCACTGAGAATTAGGGACTTGATTTTTCCCCATTAGATGAATCATCATCAGTGTTGTCCCACTTGACCTTTGAGCTTCCTTCTGGGTGGGGGGCTGTTTCTAGGCTCTTACTATGTTCCAGAGATCAATTTGCGTACCTTCTAGTGTGACTCAGCCTCGATTACCGTAGCTTTGTAATAAATGCTGGCATCAGAGGGAGCCTGTGTCCCACCCACCACCAATAATCTGACTCTTCTTTGGGAGGGTTTTGGACATTCTTGTCCCTTTGCTCTTCAAACAGACTTTAGGGTAAGCTTGTCACATCACACAGAAATTACAACTGAAATTTCTTTAATTCTATAAATTAAAACGAAGAACGTGAATATAATCAGAAAAGTGCATTATGTTTTTCTATTTATTTCTGTCTTCCCTAATAAATTTCAAAAGTTGTATTACTTTCGACATGAAGGATTTATATACATTCTGTTAGTCATTCTCAGCTGTTTTCTTTATAATTAGAAGTTTTAAAATGATATTATTCTGTTTATTATTGCATAAAATTAGAACTACTATCTGCATATTGATTTTGTACCTGGACACTTGGCCAAATTTTTTTTTTTTTTTTTTTTCGGCACCAGGGATTGAACTCACAACCTCGTGCCTGTCATTAAGTCACTGAACCAAACTCCCAGCCCTGCTTTTTTGAGGCAGGGTCACATGATGTAGCTCAGGCCAGCCTTGCGCTCATGTTGTAGCCCAACCTGACCTCGAACTCGCAACACTCCTCCTACCTAAGCCTCCTGAGTGCTGGGATTAAAGGGGTGCGCCACAATGCCCGGCTTAAATTTTCTTACTAATTATAATTTTAAAGAACCTGTATATTATTTGGAGCTTCCCATGTGAGATTAATATTATTTCCAAATAGAGTTATTTTCCCTTTTATTTTTTATTTATTTATTTTTTTGCAGTACCAGGGATTGAACTCACAACCTTGCACCTGCCAGGCAGGTGATTAAGCCACTGAGCTAAACTCCCAGCCCTATTTTTTTTTTGAGACAGGGTCATACTATGTAGTTCAGACTAGGCTTGCTCACGTTGTAGCCCAAGCCAGCCTCGAACTCACAACACTCCACATACCTCAGTCTCCCAAGTGCTGGGATTAAAGGTGTGCACCACCATGGCTGGCTTCCCTTTTAATTTTGCCCCCACCCTCCTTCTTCTTCTTCTTTTGTGGCACTGGTGATCGAACTCACAACCTCACACCTGCTGGCAGGTGCTTAAGCCACTGAGCCCAACTCCTGGCCCTTTTAATTCTTATACTCCTTTTTCTGCTTCTCCTTGTCCTTCTTCCTTTTTTTTTTTTTTCTTGTGGAGATGCCTAAAAGCTCCACTTAGATCTTATTTTGTTCCTGACTTTTAAGACACAACAATGTTAACACTGTCGTTTTTCTTTGTTGTTCATAAATTTCCTTGATTGGGTAAGGGAATTAATTTCTAGGACTAGTTTCTCAGAGGTTAGTTTTTATTGACAATAAATAAATATTGAATGTCTTCAAATGCTTTTTCTAGCCCTATTGAGATGATTATCTCTTTAAATCTCTTAATGAACATATGAACATGTTTCCTAATATAACTTCTTGGAATAGAGATATATATTATTATTTTAAACATGGTTGGATTAATTTGGAATATTTTATGTAGTTTTTTGTCCATATTCATAACTGAGACAGCTGAGTAATTTTTCTTTTTTTAATCTGTCTATGTATAGCCTGGGATCCAGGTTTATATACAATGAATTTGGGAATTCTGTCCCTCCTACTCTCTTTTATAAGATTTTGAGTAAGTCTGGATTACCTATCTCTGTCTCTTGAACACCTGGTAGAACTCACTTGTACAATTGTTTGGCCCCAATGTTTTCTTTGATTCAGTTTCTTTAGTAATTATAAAATCATTCCGGCTTTCTATTTCAAGTAACAGTGATCACTGCCAGTTTTTTCCTGGGAGTTTGTTAATTTTACCTATGAATACAGCTTTACAGGCATAAAGTTACTCATAACATTCCTTTGCTCTTTTTGATCTTGGAGCTAGTCCTTTCTTCATTCCCGAGGTTGTCTGTGAGCATCTTTGTGTTTCTTGCTTGGGTGATCTTGTTTAAGTTTTAGCCTCTGTATTTTGTATTTCTTTTTTATTTTCTAAGCATTGTTCTTGTCATATATTTTCATTCTTACTCTCCTTTGAGTTTTTTTTCTTTTTTTTTTTCGGCACCTGGGATTGAACTCACAGCCTCGCGCCTGCCAGGGCAGGCACTTAAGCCACTGAGCCAAACTCCCGGCCCTTCTCCTTTGAGTTTTTGCAGTGATTCTGTTTCTAACATCTTTATTTAGCTTTTTAATCCAATTTAATTAATTAATGTTCAGCTTTTCTGCTCTTTTAAATACAAGTAATTTAAATTTATAAATTTCCCTCAAGTTTCCATGTTAGTTTTGGAACTTAGCACATTTACAGCTCTAATTCATACTATTTTTGTCTTAGACTTTGTTAAAGGTCATGTAACATTTCCAAATACAAAGTTTTTAAAAAATAGGTGTGTTTTTGTTATTAAATTTTAACATTCTTTTATGATTACATAGCAAGTTCAGTTTGATGCTGATTCATTAACTTTGGCAAAGGTTGATTTATACAAGTGAGTTCTGTAAGAGTTGAAATATTTTTGTGTACTTTTTTTAAAGAGTGCCTTTTCTTTAGTTAACTTTAATATTAAGTACATGTCCATTAGATCAAACTTGTTAATTATTTTACTTATAAAGATATTTTTAGAAATGCAAAGGCTGGATAAATTTAGCTACTAAGCCTCCTTTGGTTAATAAATTATTCAAAATGGGCTCCCACAGAAACAGGACAAAGGCAAGCCAGAAAAATACATGGGGTCAGAGAAGAGTGGCTGACACCCTGGATTGACAGCTGTGCACCACATCTCATGAACTTTTCTGGATAAATAACTGTGAAATGTTATTATTTTATAATAAAATCTATTTTTCATGGCAGTTTGTTGTCATTTCTGCGCAACTGCCTGGGGAATTGGTTTTGATGAGAGTGACACTGGGGAACCCTCTCCCCATAAAAGGGGAGCAAAGAAGTTGCCAAGCAGGGGTGGAGGGAGAAGAAATTCCACGCCAAGACCAGAGAGGGCAGGGTGAGCGGCTGGACAGGACCGGTCCTGTAGCCAGTGCTCTATCAGTAGCCGGTATGCCTCTCCCCTGGGGAACCCAAGCAGCAAATTATAGCTCTATACCTACTGAGAAGGCGACATTTGAGACCATCGTGTTAAGTGAAATAAACCAGCCACATAAGCTTAAGTGCCACATGGTTTCTCTTACATGAGAGACCCGAATCATAAATAAACACCAAAATAAAAGACAGATAATAGGAAGAAGGGTGGTCTTTCTCAAAGGGGAAGAGGATCAAGAGATGGAGAGTGGAGGGAGGTGAGAGAGAGGGGGTGAGAAAAGGAATCAAGATGTGTTATGTACATACACCAACTCCCCAAAAGGAATGTAAATATTATTCCTGCAAATATGTACTAACGATAAATGTTTTTAAAAAATTGAAAAAAAGAGAAGACATTCTGTTTGAGCCTTGAAAAGTCTGGTTAGGAAAAAAAATTTATGATATAACTACAATCATATGCACGAATACATTCAAATAATGTAGCACCAACTGGGTTACATACACAGTAGGGAGGGTGCAGAGGAAAAAGCTCTGAGAGTTTGTTGAGAAATAGGTGGAGTGAATTACATGAATGAATAGATTCATTCTAGCCAGAAGCCTACTCAAGGTGTGCCTCACACCAATTATGCATATTAGATGTCATTATGTGCTTGAGAAAGGAAGTGAGCAGGGAGAAGGGGGAACTGGAGGCACAGCTGAGGTTTTAGAATGTGGTCCCTGGGCCAGCAGCACTCGTGTCATCTAGGAACTGTTGGAAACACACATTCTCCAGCCCCACCCCAGACCTTCTGAGCCGGAAATGCTGGAGTGGGGCTCAGCAGTCTGTATTTCAACAAGCCCTCTGAGAGATGCTGAGGCAGCTAAAGTTTGAGAGCTACTGGACTGAGGCAAGGAGAAGCTGACAGGAGCAGGTGATGGGTAAGGAAACTGGCTTCCTTGGCCAGAAAAAGCTACCCTGAAGCCGAGTACCAAGGCTGAATTTTGTGCGGACTTCCTAGCTCACCTTGCCCAACCCTGGTCTTCCATACTCATCAAGTGGACAGTTTTCTTTCATTACCAAGAGTTTGGCAATCAGCAAGGGGCCTCAGGCCAGCTACCCTCTATCCAGTGCATTGCGTCAGGGTTCAGAAGTGAATGTGGGCAACCTCACCAGTGATAAGAACACTCAGGGGAAACAATGATCTCTGTTCTTGAAATCTGCAGAATGGAAAAAGTTTCTTGGACCAGGAGGTTAGGATTTGATGCAAGTCATTTGGTCACAATCTTGGAGGATGGGCCCACCGGTCCAAATGCCCTGTCCTGAACCAACCCTCAGCCTCCCGAGAAGACGGTCCCTTAGGACTGAAAGACCAGCCACCTTCCAGGCAGCCAACTCGGGGGAACAAATTTCCTTCCCACCTCCTTGCCTCTTGAAAAACCCTGGCAAGCAGATGGGGTCCATTCTCAGTAACAATATCAAGGGTTGGTGGGAGACCAGCCTTACAATCAGAGACCAGGACGGCTCTCTATTACTGGAGGTAAAATAGATTAAGTTTGTCTCACAAACTACGCAGTTGGTATCCACATATAACTAACATGAAGGAAAAAATTACCCACACTCTCTGCACTGACATCAATTAGCTCCATAGTCTCCCCATTCCATGCTTTTATTCATACCCATAGATAATGCTCAGTAATAAGTTTTAGGGTTTCACAGTAGACTAACATTTTGATGCATTAATGAATGAGTTTACACTTTGTTTTGGTTTATGCCTTTGTGTTTTACACCTTAGTTCTCCCTAGACTGTCTTTGGAGATGGTTGTTACAGCAGAATCAAATAATAAAGTTCTGAAAGGGTGGGCTATGAATTTCAAAAGTTGAGGTCCAGGCCAAAGACAAAAGCAGCTGACAGTAAATGAACAGTCAGAGCCAATTTCTTCTCATGCCAAAAACTCAGTAAGCTTACTGGACTAGCACAGAAGCCCAGGAAACCAGAAAAAAGGAGATGCATGTCATGGTGCTCCCATCTCACCTAGACCCCAGGCCCTGAGGGTTACACTGGGCCCCGTCCCCAAAGAAGCCTAGCGGGTGGCAGGTGGCACAGAATTCAGTCCACTCAGCGTCATGCTGTCAGACCCCACTTGGGTGTGCAGACCTAAGCCTGGAGTGGCTTTATGATACAAACTGAGTGTAGCCAAGAGAGGCTGGCCTGACAAACTTTTGTATTCAAGAATGGAAGACAAGTCTGGTCCTTTTTGGATCAAGGAACAGAGAAGATGGAAGCTGATGGACTTCCTGGTGGGGGTCAGAGAGAGGACAAGACCTCAGGAGAAAGCGAGAAACGGGGCAGAGGGAACAGCCACAGAACAGAGACTCTCCTAATATCACCCAGAATCAGCACCACAGGGCCCAAAAGAAATGTGTCGCTGAGCACAAAAGGGCCTGAAAAGGAATAAAAAGTCTTGCTGATAGAAGATTTTAAAGTCACATATTTAAAAAAATTTAAAAATTTTTTTAAAAAGTCACACATTTGATACAATTCATGATTCAGTCTGATGGTTTCATATCTCATAACTAATGATTACTATTTTAAGGGATTTATCCTCATCAAGCACCATCATATTTTAATTATTCTCCTTTTTTTGAAAATTACAGCTTTATTTTTAATTTTTTAATATAGTAAGTATATTATTTTTAATACAGAAACATAGTTTTCTCACAACATTTATCTGCCACCTACAATTATGATGGTCTCTGAACTGTCATCAGGAATTTAGAAGTGAAAAAACAAAGCACAATGTCCCAGGGTCTGATGGGAGAACTGGATATGCAAACTGATCATCACGAAGTAATACAGACAAGACTATGAAACACACTTACAATTTGTGGATTCTTTTAAATTATGCCTAGGATTAAGTCCTAAATAGTAAGATTCCTGGGTTATAGAGACTAATCACTTTCTCAAGATACCATTTGATCTGAGTGAATAAAGTTTCTGTTTTATAACATAAGTAATATCCCCTGCTTGGGAAATACTTTCCAAGGCTTTTGTTTTCATTTATTTATACTGTTGGGGAAGATTTTTTATAAATTTATATTCTCTGTCTCTGAATCTGTCTCTGCCTGCCTCTACCTCTCTCTCTTTCCCTCTGTCTCTCTTTCTCTTTCTCTCTCTGTCTCCGTCTCTCTCTGTCTCTCTCTCTGTCTCTCTCTCTCTCTCTCACACACACACACACACACACGCTCTTGCCACAGTCTTGCTATGTAGTCCCAGCTGGTCTTGAACTTGCTATGTAATCCAGGTTGACCACGATCTTTTTGCCTCAGCCTCCTGAGTGCGTGAGCTACAGACATGCACCACCATGCCCAACTTTTCTACAATTCTAAAGCTTAGAAAATTCTCCATTTAAAGCTATGACACCTACTCATCTCTAGTTTCTGCTAGAAACTGATTTGAATTTTTTAATTGTCTAGTTACCCCATCTGGAATTAAATTTAGAAGGTAATTGGAGCGATTTACTTGTTAAACTGCTAGCTAAAGCTATTCTTCCTTAACTCAGTATTTGTTGACATGCGCTAAACATAAAACTCTCTCAATAGAAGGACACCACTTTTGAGACATTAACCTGGTGACTCCCAACTCTGATTAGCCTATGGCTCCCTTAGACTGAACTAAGGGTGCCTAAAGCTTCTTGGGAACTGACAACCATTAAGGACAAGGGGATTACTCTGGGTGATGCTGAGAAAGTAATTCAAACAGAGAACTGACCATAGAGCAGATAGAAGGGCGTGAACATCACGTGAGCGAGTGCTCACCACGTGAGAAGGAGAGGTCCCTGCGGGTGCTACTCGCAAAAGCACAGGGAGAGGGAGAGCAGAAAAAGGCAAAGGCTCACCTGGACTGCTCTGCTCTTGAAACAGGTGTCTCAGGGCAAGAGAGGGCACCGCGAATAAGACAACCAACCAGATAGAGTTCAGGGCCTTCTTCACAACCTGGGCAGAGCTCAGGCCTGGCCGAGAAAGCTATGCTGGGGGGGATGCCGCCTGCCACGTGATACAAGAGTGAGAATGCAGCAAGGATTCACGGGCTAACAGCAGCCGCCAAACATCCACATGCCACTGCATGCATGTTGGAGAAGCGCCATCTAGTGTCTGCTGGCGCACTATGCAATGGTTTCCATTGCTATAACACGACACTTGAAGCTGGATGTTTTGCGAAGAAAAGAGGTTTTGCCCGCCTGCCGCCACCACCGCCCTGCTCTGCATGTGGCTGTGTTCTGGCGTGGCTGCTGCTTATAGCAGCAGCAGCCGCCGTCACCGCAGTTGATGTGATTGGGCCAGGGCTAAGGAGGTCACTGACGTGCCAGTCTGAATCCCAGAAGATCGCCATTCTGGGCTGTCTGTGGGGGGGAATCCTCATTGACCATTCAGTTTGTTGAAGACCAATTTGCTGATTCTTGTGAGCCAACCATAGAAAACACTTTCACAAAGTTGATCATGGTAAATGGGCAAGACTATCATCCTCAGCTTGGAAACACAGCTAGGCAAGATGAATATTCCGTTTTTCCTCAGACGTACTCTGTAGAAGACTACATGGGTGCCCCTCCTTGAATGCAGAACAACTGCTTCAGCATTAGTTAAATCAAGTCTTATTTCCATGTACTGATACGAACAGAGCTGGTGATGGTATTTCCTTCTCTCTTCAATTGGCTCTAAGCAATGCAACCAAGGCCAGCTGAAGTACTAATATGTAATCTTTAAAGTCAGTCTGACAGTCTCCTGCTTCCTCGCATACGGCTCTCTATAAAAGATTCAAACACAGCAGGATGGTAGCACCACTCACTCAGCTCCAGGAATATCAACTGGATATGAGCCTCAAAGTAAGAGGCTGTGAATCTCCAGTACAAAAGTTTACGTATCAGAAACTGAAGCAACAGCCTCCTAAATTCTTTCATATGCTACCCCAATCAAGTTATGCAGACTGGTCTTTCTGTTTATCACCTTTCATATTGCAAAGATGCTTTTCTCCCCACCTGGCTAGCCAACTCAAGTTACTCACCATCCTCTCTGTCACATCCTTGAGCCACCCCCTTCTTCACAAGATAATAAATTCTGGGAGAGGCCTTGGATCATGACCTTTGTATGTATATCCTGACTCGGATCGGGCTTAGAACCCCTTGGTTCCCCTTAACTTTGAATATGTCTTGGTGTCTTTACTCTCACTGTGGGTTGCATTGGAGGGAGTAGATTGGAATTAATTTGCCGAGAGTCTAATAACGTCTCAATGGGACTACAAATATAACTTTCCAAATTGTGACGAAGATTAGAAAAAAGATTACAAT
The DNA here is from genome assembly GCA_004363535.1 of Dasyprocta punctata. Lineage (NCBI taxonomy): Eukaryota > Metazoa > Chordata > Mammalia > Rodentia > Dasyproctidae > Dasyprocta > Dasyprocta punctata. The sequence goes on along the minus strand of RJWM01016990.1, from coordinate 8,401 downwards.
ACTTGGATTACAATATTCATTGTTTGGTTTACAGTAATACTCCATAGATATTCTTGTGTACTCTGTTACATCAGTTAAAATTTTTGAAGTGATTAAAGTTATCCATGGCACACTATTGGATATGGTAGGGAAAGTGCAAATACCTATTATGCTGGTTGGGAATAAGAAAGACCTGCACATGGAAAGAGTGATCAGTTATGAAGGAAGGAAAGCTTTGGCAGAATCTTGGGATGCAGCTTTTTTGGAATCTTCTGCTAAAGAAAATCAGACTGTCATCAATGTTTTCAGAAGGATGAGTTTGGAGGCAGAAAAGATTGACAGGGCAGCTTCACAAAGCAAATCTTTGTACTCAGTGACATGAGAGCATGGCTTGAGGACTGGGTATGTTCTACCTGAGGACGCAGCACCCTGTCCTTGGAGAAAACTCTGCTTCTTCTCTTCTGGTCACCTGAGATATGTCACTGGGGCATATCCCTCCCCTTTCAGATGATCTTCAACTCTGACTCTGTCCAAATAAGTGCACTTCCATCTTCAGATTTTAACCAATCATATTTTCAGTTTGTATATTGTATTTCTAATAATATTAGGACCAAGAATTTTATCAACATTGACTTTTCATTATAGTTTGTTGTTTAAAATAATGTAATCATCGAAATGATACATATCATTATACTATATTAACTAGGCTTCAATATGTCAGCCTTTATTTCATTGTGTTGAATGTATACTTGTAAATAAAATAGCCAAAACCTTAAAAAAAAAAGGTTTATTTAGCTTACAGTTTTGGAGGCTAGAAGTCTAACCAGCATGCACCAGCTCTGGCAAGCCCATGTGGCTGCATCACTGCGTGGAAAATGGAATCATGGCAGGCAAGCATGTGAAGAGGAGAGATTACATGGCAAGACAGGAAGACAGAGCCAGAGGAGGGGCCAGTCCTGCTCTTTCATAACAATTCACTCTCATGGGAACTAGCTTGGAGCCCACAAAGACTACTTAATTCCTTCTGAGGATAGCACTTCTGATGACCCAGTCACCTTGCACTAAGTCTCCCTCTCAAAGGTTCCACTGTCTCTTGACACCACCTCACTGAAGACCATGGGGACCAATCCCTCAATGCATGAGCCTCCAGAGGACAAGCCACATCCAGGTGGTAGCACATTTCATGGAGGTGTGCTAAGAGATGAGAAGAGACTTTGGTTCCAAAGGAGGAAGCTCAGTGCGTGCAGATCTTGCCATCAGAAGCAGTGGCAAAGATAGAGAGTAGGTAACCAGTGCCACAATGGTGCCCACTGACTAGGAGAATCAAGCAGGTTGGGCCTCATCACCAAACAGGGTGATGGTCACCTGAGCAGAGGCTGGGAGGGACTGAGCGATGTCTGAGCAGCCCTGCCACACCCAGACACCAGCACAAGAAGAGGTGGGAGAGATACCTGAGAGCCTGAGCTTTGAATTGACTGCTTTACCTTCAGAGAGCTGAAAAGACAAAAGAGACTAAATTCTTGCTAATTGACACGTTGAAATATCTTGCTAATGGCACTTGATCCCTGCTATCAATAGAGACGATCTCTCAGACTAAGAAAAATATATAGAATAAAAATTTTACTATTTTTCTATATCTGAGTGATATGGCCATTTTGAAACTATTGCCACCACCATCACTACACACACATACACACACACACACACACACACACACAATTAGGCTTTCTTTGGACTTTTTGAGCCTTTAAAGTCAGAGTCAGACTTTCAGTATATTTAGAAACTGTTATGTCAATAGGCAATGTCGAAAATGTTTTCTTTTAATAGGGATAGCTGGGATTCCTTTATTTTTTGTGTCAGAGAAACTCAAAACCCTTCCACATACTGATAATATCGTATGAAGTGTGTGATGGCCATCATGGGGTCTAAAGAAAACTTCATCCTAGGAATTAAACATAGGAACATGGGACAAATGGGAACTGCCAAATTTCCCTGGGAAAACCCTTGTGCATGCTCACATCCCTGCTCTCCCTGGGGTGGCCACATGAAGCCTGGGACCACCCTGACTTAGACCCACTGTCCCAACACTCCACAGTGTCCTGCTGAGGGGACTCCAGGCTCACTCTGGTCATGAAGTCTTTCAGGCACAAGGTGGCAGCAGCTGCCCACAATTGAAGAGGCACCACAGCCTGTGGACCCTGAGGACCTGGTGGCAGGAAAGTGGCCCACGTGCTGAGATGACAGCACCACAGATGGAAGGAACTTAGTCCCAAGAGGAGGGTGGAAGCAAATCCTTGCCGGCCTAATGAGATTTGTTCTGCGTGAAAAATAGAGCCCACCGTGCAATTTTAGGGTTTTTCTACTGCACCCACATGGCAGTAAGAAGCCTGACTTATCTCCTGGGTTTGGCTTTCCTTATCAGCTCCCAGCCAAACACAACAAAGCAAAGCTCAGCTAAGCACATGCCCAGCCTGCCAAGCCTGCACTGGGGTCCAGAGATCTGCCGAGGCATTGGACAGTAAAGTAATAAGACTCTTGGTTCTGTTCTCTGCCTCTCCCAAGCTATCTAACCTTGAACAAGGTGACCTTGGGCGAACGAGCTGTCCTTTGTGCCTCATTTTCCATACCTGTGAGACAGGATTCTACTCTCATCTGGCTTCCGCGGAGACTGACTGTGAAAACACATGTGGCAGTGGAAGTGCTCCTGACTCATCCTCTCCACAGTGCCTGGGCTGTAGGTTCTCACCCCCAGACACACACAGAGGAGGGGTTGAACACAGGTCTCTGGGACCCTCCACACACACACCAGGAAAGGACCACACAGCCCAACCCCCAGGCAAGTCTCAGTTCAAATTCTTGCTTCTCCAACTCTTTCATGCCATTATCTTCCTTTCCTTGACACTAGCGGGTACTTCAAGACTTTCACCACCCAAGACTCCAGTGCAGATTCTAACTCCCAGGCCAGTCAGCAGCTGGCCACACAGAGAACTGGCCACTTTGATCAAGGAAATAGGCTTCTGATCATCAGAACAGCCAACTAACCTTCAGGTGCCAAAGCACAATATCCTATTTCAAACCTATCCCAGACCACTTTCTAACACCCTTATTCTTCTCCTTCCTAATAGATACCAACTTTTGTAAATGACATAACACTTGTACATGCCTGTTTCTGTGCTACCTGTCTATGCTAACACCTTCCCCACCAGACTATGTGGGAAGGGACACACCTATCTTGTTCACTAGCTATTCTCAGTACCCAGCATAACTCTCTGGTTCACAGAGCTTCTTCACAAATACTTAAGGATCCCTTAAGCCAATCTTCCATTGCTTCTTATCTCTTCCCCACTGCCTCTCCCTCCTCAGCATCAATCTGACCTGTGCTACTTTTCCCTACCATACAAACTCAGCACCTCTGAGTAACTGTTAGTTTCCTAACAGGTTTTCATTTTTCCTAATTTTTTGTTCTAATGTATTACCTCTGCTGCTACTACCCTGCTCAAAAACCATACCCACACAGCCGGTTCCCAAATGCTTTCAAGACATGCTGATGGAAAAGTTTATCTAGAAGGGTTCAACTCAGATAGTGATGAGGAGTTAAATTTCTCTGAGGCTCCAGAATTCTTATCCATGGAGAGGTGTAGGAATACTAACATATGAGGTCATCACAATGTTTACATGAGACCACATCAGGCGTGGCAGGGACTGACGGAAATTAGAGATTCTAAAAAGAGATGGTTAGGGGACTTCCGGGAAGATGGCGGAGTAGTAGGATGCTGGGGAAACAGCCTCTCTGAGAGACACCATCTAGACGTGGGAACACACCATCTTGAGGAAGACAAAAAGGAGGGAGGTGGGTTCCTTGGACCCAGGAAGAGCCTGAAGTCTGAATCGAACCCCACAGAAAGAGCAAAAAGAAAAAAAATTGAACTAGGAAGAAGGTGGTAGCTGGTGGAGCCTTTACCCTGAGCCGGACTCGCTGCCCGAGGGGAGCTGTTGGAGCCCAGTGGTGCAGGGTCGCAGTGTTGGTGGCGGCTGGTGACCCTGGGATCTCTGTGGAATCATTCCCCGGTAGAGGAGGGCGGTGGGCATGGAGGACTGTGCTGGCTGGTGGTGAGTGTGGAGGGCTTGGTCCTCCTGAGAGAGAGTGATTTGCCGGAGGCCGTTCCTGTGTTGGGCCAGATATGCCTGGGGCTAAAACTGTTGCTGGCTTCCCCCAGTAGTTCCTAGCTGGGCACAGACCCTCAGAGACTGCTTGGATGGCTGTGAGCCCGAGGAGGCTACTCTCAGGGCAGACCTGCTAAGGTTGTCTACTAATCGGTCCACCAACAGTTGCTGGCTTGTGGAGATACAGTGCCACGATTTGGGTTGCTGTCTCCACAGGCTGTTTACCAGTGAATCTAGAGAGAACCCAGGAAGTGGATTTTTTGGGTCTGGTTTTGTTCTGTTCTCTTTTCTGTCTCTTTTGGCTTTCTTTTTTCTCAGTCTTCTGCAGTGGTTTCCCTGAGTTGGTGGACCCATCTTTGTTCTCCAACCTACTTGCAGTCTCTTTTTCTCTTTTCCCAGTTTTCTGCTTTTTCTTAAATTCATTTTGGGTCCTCACTCTTGGGTACAGAATTGACATTTTGTGAACCTAAATATTGTATATGATTCTTTTGCATCCTGTTGTATGGATGTAAATTCAGTTTATATGGTTGGGGGTTGTAAATCAGGGGTTGGATCAGTTTACTGTTTAGTTGACTGTATTTGGTGCTGTGAGTGCCACTGTAACCAGAACTGACACTATTGAACTGGATAACTGTTGGTCTTGCTAGTTCAGGATTGGGATTGACTGGGGGTCGCAGAGAGGATTGGGGTGTGGTGCCAAGGAACTAGGGACTGGGCTAGGTGAGCAGTGGTTTCTCATTTCTGACAAACTGAGGAGGTGGGATTTTCCAATAGACTCGGAGCCCAGGAACCAGTTACACCTGGAAGATATCTCTGGAAAGTGCTCATCAACTGGAAGTCCTTAATACCACCATTAAAGTAACCCACTGCAGGTAACAAACAGGTATCACTTTAGGAATTAAGCTAAAAAAGAAATGGGAAGACACTTAAATAGGTCACAGGCCCAAACACCCAGTTCACCAAAAGCAAACCCAGGGGACAAATGAGGCTGGAAAATTCGAAAGCCCCCTACAAGGTTTCTTAGAAGTAGTAACAAAGCAGTTGAATGAGGCTTTGGAAAAAATGAAATCAGAAATAATCTTTCAAATAACCACAGAGATTACCAAAATATGCACCATGCTTAGTGATGTTAGGGCAGATACAGACAAAAAAAAATAAAATAAAATAAAATAAAATAAACAAACTTCAGCAAATTATGGAAGGACAACATAGGAAGCAAATGGATTCCATAAAGCAGATTCAAGTAGACATCCAGGAGAATAGAAACTCTATTGAAAGTATTCAAAGCAGATTAAGCCAGTATGAGGACAGGATCTCAGATATTGAAGACAGGCTCGCAGTTAGTGACCAGGAAAAGAAAGATTCTTCAAAACTAGCAAGGGACCATGAGGTATTGATCCAGCAGTTGCTTGATGAAACAAAGAAAAATAACTTAAGATTAATTGGAGTCATTGAACAAGCAGGAGATACTACAAATGACATTAAAACATCCTTAGAGACATCATGTCAGAAAATTTTCCTAGCAGAGAAAAAGAATTTGACATACCAATAACTGAGGTATATAGAACCCCATTTAACAATGATAAAAAGAAATCTACTTCCAGGCATATCATAGTCAAGATTCCAGAAATTCAGCACAAGAATAAAATTTTAAAAGCTGTAAGGGAAAAGAAACAAATCACCTATAAAGGAAAGTCCATCAGAATTACAGTGGACTTCTCAGCACAATTCTCAAGTCAAGGAGAGCTTGGAGTGAAGTACTCCAAGTTCTAAAAGAAAACAACTTTCAACCCAGATTGATGTATCCTGCATAACTATCTTTCAAAATAGAGGGAGAAACAAAATACTTCCATGGTAAGGAACAGTTGAGGAAATTCATCACCACTAAACCAGCACTCCAAAATATTTTGAAGGACATTTTAGAAAGGGATGATAAGTACTATAGCTCCATGAACCCCAATAGAAGGAATCCACCAGGAAAAAAGAAAATAACATGATATAGATAAGTCAATATGTATCAGTTTCAACCATCAGTGTTAATGGTCTTAATTCATTAGTCAAAAGACACAGACTGGTGGAATGAATCAAGAAGCATGATCTAACAACATGCTGCATACAAGAAATACATTTAATTTAAAAAGATACTCATAGACTGAAAGTCAAAGGGTGGAAAACAATACTCCATGCAACTGGAGTCCAGAAAAAAGCAGAAGTGGCTATTCTATTTGCAGATAAAGTTAATTTTAAGCTAAGATTGATTAAGAGAGACAAAGAAGGTGATTATATATTGGTAAGGGAACAATTTAAAAGGAAGCGATAATCAACAAACACTAATCCACGCAGTTATATAAAACAATTATTAATCGACATGAAAAATCAAGTAAGCCTTAATACAGCTGTATTGGGAGACCTCAATACATTGCTGTCACAAAAAAACAGGTGTGGAGTTCTTGGGATCCTCTGGGTAGAGTATCATGTCATCTGAAACAAAATCTATGTATATAAAAAATTTGGTGTGACAGAGAAAAAGAATTTTGAGTAAAATGTAATTTTTTTAGGGTCACCTTCAGATTTTATCTTTAATGTGAAATGTTCATTTGAAAACAATTGTGTTAACAATTAGTTAGATAATGTTTCATGTCTGTATTTTTTGCCTTAAGTAATTTTCGGGAATATCCAATATGCTGATGATTGTTGCTGTTTTGTTGGTTGGGGTGAAATTGTTATGTTTTGATTTCTTGTTCTCCTTTAGTCTAAAAAAAAAAGATGGTTATTTGTATTAATATTGCTCATGACTTTAGTTCAAAGGAATGAGGAATGTTCAAGCAAACACACAAAATATCTAAGGAACTATTACAAAAGCTACTAGGGGAAGAGGCAACAGATCTAATCTTGTGTTTCTTTTTTTCAAAGGTGTAAGTAATACCAATAAGTTGGAATTAAATGAGTTAAATATTTCTCAATTCAAATTTCCAAGAAGTTACAAATATTTGAAAATGGAATTGACTTGAGTTCCTTGTCACTGGAAACAACCAAACTGAGGCTGAATACCCACATTTAAAAGAAGACTTTGGAGATATTTTGCCTTGAATAAACTTTTGAATTAGGTCACTTCCAACTAAGGTCCCCTATTTTACAATTCTATAAGAATTCTTTCCTAACTTTTCTGATCTAATAAATTCTCTCATTCTTTGGAGGTCTTGTTTTCTGGGATATAGAAGTACTGTACTGATATTTGAGATTTTATATTCATTCCACTATTAAGTTGGTTAGAAAAGAAAACATATGCAGGGATAGTTCAACATACACAAATCAATAAAGGTAATACATCATATCGAAAGAGTCAAAGACAAAAATCACAGGTCATCTCAATAGATGCAGAAAAAGCATTTGACAGGCTCCAACACTCATTCATGTAAAAAACTACAGAAAATCAGAATAGACTGTCTTTATCTCAATCTGAACACCTTCTATGACAAACCAGCAGCCGACATCATGCTAAATGATCAAAAACTGAAAGATTTTCTCCAAATCAGGAATAAGACAAGGACATCCAATAACACCACTTCTATTCAATATACTTCTGGAAACATTAGCCAGAGCAATTAGACAAGAGAAAGAAATAAAAGAAATAAAGATAGGAAAGGAAGAAGTTAAACTATCATTATTTGAAGATGACATGATATTCCACATAGAAGATCCCAAAAACTCCACCAAAAGACTTATAGGTTTAATAACTAAATTCAGTTCCATAGTTGGATACAAATTCAACACTCATAAATCAGTAGCATTCCTGTACACAAATAAGAGAGAAATTAGGGAAGCCACATTTTTCATAACAGCACCAAAAAAAATTACTTAGTAATCCATCTAACAAAGGAAGTAAAGTATCTCTATGTTGAAAAGTACAGTACACTGAAGAATGAGGATATCAGAAAATGGAAAGCTATCCCTTCCTGTTGGATAGGAAAAACCAATATAGTAAAAATGGTCATACTCCCAAAATTATTATACAGATGTAATGCAATCACAATCAAAATACTATTTGCATACCTTACAAAACTAAAGAAAATATTCCTAAAATTTATTTGGAATCATAAGTGACCTAGAATAGCAAAAACAATTCTGGGCAACAAGGGCAAGGTAACGGGCATCACAATTCCTGACTTGAAAGTATACTACAGAGCTACTGTAATAAAAACAGCATGATACTGACAAAAAGACAGACTTGAGGATCAGTGAAACAGATTAGAAGATG
>RJWM01016989.1:0-44026 GCA_004363535.1 Dasyprocta punctata | reverse complement strand
ATTGGAAGATCCAAATCCTTCTTTGGGGCATAAGAACTTTATGATTGTAACCATGGGCAGGAGGATCAGTTGTGCAATTCTCTGTCCCAGAAAAAGTTGAATTGTTATTTTTGGAGGATTGACCACTACTTTTATTTCTCCTTGATAGTCTGAATCTACTATTCCAGGAAGCACACTTAATCCTGCTTTAGAACTGGAGCTTCTTCCTATTATCAAACCTAAAGTTCCAGGAGGCAATGACCCAAAAGTCCCTGTATTCCACAATTGCAACCCTGTGTAGTCCATTAACCCTTAACTGTAGTAAGTTACCAGTGTAGCTGGCAATTGTCAGAAGCTGTTAGTGATTTGAGTTTCTTTTATAATATATTCCTTTAACATTGCTTATAGACCTCTGGTATTTGTATGTTTTCTGCAGGATATTCAAGACCAAGTTAAAGCAAGACCTGTTTTAAAAACAATTAATTTTTGTTATCTATCAAGGTCAGGTAAATCTCCTCAAGAAATGTCTTGGACCCCTACATACCACCTCTTAGTTCTTGTCAGTGTCAGCCATTTGGATGAGTCACAGCCATTGCTTGACCAAGTTGATTTCTGTTAAATCCTGGGAGATTTTTTCTCCTGGTGACTCTTCTTAGGCATATCACACACCGATGATCACTTTTCTCTGTGATTTCGTGGTCTCCTTGATCAGAAGACCAGGGACTCACTGAGTATTTGGTGTCACAGCAGATATTCTCTGATGTCCTGGGTCTTCATTGACCTTGGAGGGGTAGGGCCAAAATATTGGTTATCCTTTTAGCTCATCTGTCTCTCCAATTGTTGGTCTCTAAACCTCAGTTATTGAACATCCAGAAAAAAAATTGTTAACAGTACAATGTAGTAGAGGCAGAAAGCATAACTTTGTCATCTTATCTAAATATCAAACATTTTAGAACATAAAATAGAACCATTTTTTTTTAAAAATAACCATGGATGTTCTAACATTTGAATACCTGTGGAATGTTAGCAAACTGTTACATATTTTAAATAGAAAATAGAAATGAAAACCATATCTAATGTTGTAACATGACAATTATGATGACACATTTTTGTAACCCTCCAAAATATATGAAGTATTTATTTATACAAGTTATACAACTACAATAGTACAGCAGATAGATGTCTTTGATCATGAAAAAAGTCTGAAGAATACTCACCCAAGCATTCTTCTTCATTAAAATCAAACCAAACTAAAACAAAAATACATATGACATACTTGAGAATAAAATTCAGCTAAGACATGTCTGAAAAATAAGAAAAGGGAGGATACCTGGAAAATCTTAAGTGACTATTGAATCACCTCTAAATATATCTAATAATTAAGAAACAATGTAAGAGTATAAACTTTGACAACATATTGATAATATCATAAGTAACAAAATCAAGAGGTGGAAGGATGAAAAAGGAGGCTTATATTCATTGTTCAGACCAGAGAAACAATTGAAATAATCTACAGTTGAATTATGTGGATCCTAAAGTGATTTTAAATTTTTAGTAATTTTGTCTCGATTTTAGACGTGCATATCCAGAAATAGTATTTCCTGTTCTGAATACAACATTTATTTAAAGTTTAAGAATTCATTCAAATTCAGTTCAGCTTCATTTGGCTTCTTCTTATTTCAATACTTATTTATAAAAAGAGCATACATTATGTGTTAATAATGGTAAAAACGGAGACACTTTTTTTAACACACTTGAATTCGTATTTTTTTTAAACATAAGATATCCCCTTTTTGATCAATCATCCCTATCTAATACATAAAAGCTTTTATCTAACTTATTTACCTTTAGTGATGTACATCTCATAAGTTCTGTTACAGGCTGAGGTCTGAATCTGAAACAAAATATTGTCACCATAAACAATCCCTGTTTTACATTTTGGAAAACCTGTACATCTGGAAGCATGAATACATAAATATATCATAGGGTTAATAACGATCTATCATAGCTGCATGAAAATCTTCGTATGGGCATTTTAAAATCAAAAACCTTATTGTATTACTCTTTTTTTGATGATGACCAATGTGAACATATTACAATAATATTTTATATAACTTTAGCTGGGAGTGTCTCCCTTAAGGCTATGGAGATCACTGGGGCCTCCAATCAGTGAACAAGTGCTGGTTAAAAATGTTACCAGGTGATAGGGCTGAGGAGTTTGGCTCAGCAGCTTAAGTGCCTGCCCTGGCAAGCGCAAGGTTGTGAGTTCAATCCCCAGTGCCGCAAAAAAAAAAAAAAAAAAAAAAAAAAAAAAAAAAAAAAAAAAAAAAAAAATGTTACCAGGTGGCCACTTTCTTATTCATCAGTCAAAGTCCTGTCCAGCAATTCCCTATCACCCCAAGGGATTTTGTTTAATAATCATCTTAATAATATATATATTTTTTTTTATTTAAGACAACTCCAATTATAACATTTAACATATTATTTTTGAACAATGAGAGACTCTCAATTTATGATGAACAACAACATACATTAGTTTTACACAACCAATCTTAGCAACATTTGGACTAACTGGGAACTCAGGTGTAAGCATGCTTTTTAAGTCTATTATCCAAATTAAACTTTGATTAAATGATCCAAGAATGCAAAAAAAAGAGAAAAATTATTGAGTTCAAAATAAAAAGGAACAGCTGTTTACAAAATGGACAAATTGACAAACATGGACAGACAATCTGTACAGATTCAAACAGACAGAGAAACAACCAGAGTTGTTGTTATTCACAAGAACTCTCTAAGTTCCCAGGGGCTATTTATACATTTGTATCATGCCACTTTGCTGAATTAGCTTGCTTCTTATGCCCCATGCCCTCAGGGCACTTCTTAGGCACTCTGTGTCCTTGGGCACTCCTGTATGAGCACTTGTGCTTTTGGCTCCACAGATGTGAATGACCACTAGCTCAGTTGACTCTCAACAACACCTTAACAGGCTGGATAAACAGACAAACAGATACACAGGCAGACTGACAAACATCTTACACAATCAGAGTGCACTCAAATACATTTTAGCCAAATTGAATTATGTTAATTTTTACAATCATAGAATTTATAATTATAAATAGACTAGTCAGATTTATTGTAGTTCAATTAGCAGAGATCTCATAAAAGAATTTGAAAAGGACAAAATCTTATCTATAATTAACTTATTTTTATCATAGAACTTAGCATATACTCTTATCTATTTAGGCTTGTGGTTTTATTGTTTGTTACCATCTTCTGGGCATTTTTGGGTCAATTAAGGTTCGTTCTAGCTTCATTCATTTCTATCAGTTGTATCCACCAACTGTAAATTATAAGGTGCAGTAGGACCGAAGTCTTTGACTGCCAATTTAAGCTTCTTTAATAATTTGAAAGGAAGGGACTCCCACTGAGGAGGATCATCCCCATCTCCAAATAAAACTGGGTAACAATGGAAGTCCTTATCTTCAGCCCTCTTTGCCTATTTAACAGCTCCCAAAAATTCTACTCGGGTTGTCAAAATCTGAGGATTTATACTATATAATTGTCCTTTATTCTTATTTTTCCTAAATTTCTTAGCCTTCTTTGTATTTAAAAATATCTCATCATTATGATATTTGGCAGCTTCCTGCTCTAACTCAGTCTCAAACTCTGAGGGAAGCTGTTCACTTTGTTTGTCCTCCTCCTTAGAGTCATCCTCCTCAGATGACTCAGAGGACTCGTCCTGTTCCTTTTTCTCGTTTAAACCAGTGTAACTAGGAGCCTTATGTCCACTACATAGTGGAGTTTTTTCATCTACCTGTTTAGCAAGGCAAACCATTTCATGATTTAAATCAAAACAATCCTTTAAAGCATTCCTCAAGGAGACTGCATCTACCGGAATCCCCTCTGCCCCATTCAGCTCAAAATGTTTTTTGATAGCTTTTCCTAATTTTATCCACATGTACAGATTTAGAGTGCCCTCTTCAGGAAACCATGGCGCACATTCCTGTACAAAATGAAAGAAATCCTTTAACTGTTTATTGGAGACCTTTATGTCCCATTTTCCTAACATATGTCTAGTAATATCAGTAAAGAGCCCCCTTGCTTTTAATTCTGATTGTCCCATAATTACTCGCCCTATTTTCTCTTGGTCTATTCCTACCAAGAGGTCTGCAGCACCCACTGGTGAGAACCTTATCTCAGCCTGTAAAGAGGAAAAAGAAAGACTAACCTCCAGGTCCCTGTTCCAGGCACCACCTGCTGCAGTCCAGCTGGGCTAGGTCCACAGAGTCCCCGAAGGTGGGCTGAGCATTGACATGTGGAGAACAGACACACAAACAGCTCAGAGACTGTGTGAATCTGCTTCATTTATTGCTGCTGCTGCTGCTACTACTACTACTACTACTACTACTACTAATAATAATAATAATACTCTTTTGCAAGCTCTAACAAAATATTTTGTACTTTCTTGGCAGAAGTTGAGTTGAGATAAAAAGAATGAGATCAGCAGGTGTTTCTATGGTTACATGATTTGTCAGCATAGGCAGAAAGTTTATATTTAGTTAAAGACCTTGAAGTGTGTTCTGGCTACTAATAGATTACTGATTGGTTTTTGGTTAGTTCAATCAAGTTTCCTCATTTATCTATGGGAAAAAGATCTTAACAATTGTTTTAAAATATTAATCTTGATTTGGGAAGGTCTAATGTACTAAAGGGGATCGAATTGTTCTAAATGCTCCATTGTGGTAGCCTAGCTAAAAGCCTGCAAAACACAAGACCATATTCAGCCATGATTTAGCCCCCACTATCCTCCTGTGACGTTCTCACAGCTGCAAGGATGTGTTATCTACCCTGTCTCTTTTAAAAGATGAAACATAGTAACATATCGGCCTCTCTGCTTGGTGGTTCCCAGGCAACCCCAGCCAACTGGTCATTATTATTATCATTAAAGGCTCACAAACTACTAATCTGGCCTTGGCCTCATTGATCTGACTCGGTGTCTGACCATGATACCATTAATTGTAGAAAAACATTTTATTAACTATCGCTTTGTTTTTAGGGAGTTTCTGTACTTTGTTTACAGATTCTGTGCCAGGGAAAGAAAGAAGAAAAAATTTTCTGAACTGGATCAGAGTGCAAATTAACACAATAGTTCCCAAGAAGCATTAACCCATTCCCACAAAGCCAATTTTTATGCTGTGGCCTTTTCTTAGAAGACACTCTCCTTGAAGATCTATCTTTTTCCATGTTAGGACCTTGTCAACAGAACATGGCTAGAGAAGGACGCAGCAGACGTTAGTTTAGTGCATGGTGATAGGCATAGGTCTAGTTTTAGTTTTCAGCATATGGAAAGTCAGTTTTCCCAGCACCACTTATTAAAGAGGCTATCTTACTTCCAGTGAACGTGTTTGGCCCCTTTGTCAAAGATAAGATGGCTGAGTGTGTTTGTAGGTGTGGTTGTATCTTCTAATCCATTCCATTGATCTTCAGATCTGTTTTTATTCTAGTATCATGCTGATTTTATCACAGTAGCTTTGTAGTATAACTTCAAGTCAGGGATTGTGATGCCTCCCACCTTGCCTTTGTTGCAGAACTGCCTTTGCTATTCTAGGTCTCTTCTGGTCTCAGATGCATTTTAATAATGATATCTCTAGATCTGTGAGGTATGCTAATCATATTTTGATTGGAATTGCATTAAACCTGGATAAGAATTTTGGGAGAATGGCCATTTTCACAATGTTTGTTCTTCCTATCCACGAACAAGGAATGTCTTTCCATTTTCGGAGATCCTCTTTGATTTCCTTTTTCAGAGTACTACAATTTTCAACAAATAGATTTTTACTTTCATTGTTAGATTGATTCCTAAGTATTTCAGTTTTTTGGATGCTATTGTGAAAGGTGAGGTTTCCCTTATTTCTCTCTCAATGGGTTTACTGTTTGTGTGCAGGAATGCTATTGGTATTTCAGTGTTGACTTTGTATCCAGCTACATTACTGAATTTTGTTATTATATCTAGAAATCTTTCAATGGAGTTTTGGAGGTCTTCTATGTAGAGTATCATAACATCTGCAAACAATGATAATTTAACTTCTTTTCCTATCCTTACTCTTTTTATTTATCTCTTGTCTGATGCTCTGGCTAATGTTTGCTGCACTATATTGAATAGGAGTGGTGATAATGGACATCATTGCCTTTTTCCTGATTTTGTAGTGAAAGCTTTCAGTTTTTGACCATTAATATGATTCTGGCTATTGGCTTATCATATATGGCTTTTATCAGATTGAGGTAAAGACCATCTCTTCTGATTTTCTGTAGGGTACTTATAATGAATATGTGTTGGATTTTGTTGAAAGCTTTTTATGCATCTATTGAGATGATCATGTGTTTCTTATCTTTGGCTGTGTTGATATGATGTATTATGTTTATTGATTTGTGTATGTTGAACAACTCCTGCATTCCTGGGATGAATTCCACTTGATCATAGTGTATGATCTTCTTGCTGATTTTTTACATGATTTTTTGATCATAGTGTATGATCTTCCTGCTGATTTTTTGCATCATAGTGTATGATCTTTCTGATTTCTTGCAGTATTTTATTGAGGATTTTTGCATCTGTGTTCACTAGGGATATTAGTCTGTAATTCTCTTTTTTAGTTGAGTCTTTCTCTGGTTTTGGTATTAGGGTAATACTTACTTCCAGGAATGAGTTAGGGAGACTTGATTCCCTTTTGATTTTATTGAAGAGTTTGAGGAGTGTTGATCTTAAGTTTTCTCTAAATTTCTTGTAGAATTCAGCAGTGAATTCATCACAACCTTGGCTTTTCTTCCTTGATAAATTTCTAATTACATTTTCAATTTCATTAGCTGAATTTGGGTTATTCAGCAGTTTTACTTCTTCTTGATCTGGCTTTGCTAATTCATGTTTCTAGAAATCAGTCCATTTCTTCTGTGTTATCAAACCTATGAGAGTTAAGGTTTTCAAAGTAGGTACTGTTGGTCTTCTGTATTTCCACAGGGCCTGTTGTGATTTCACCCTTTTCATTGCTTATTGCATGAATTTGAGGTTTTTCTTTCCTTTTTAAAATAAGGTTGGCTAGGGGCTTATCAATTTTATTTATTCTTTCAAAGAACCAACTCTTTGATTCATTAATTCTTTGTATTCTTTTCTTAGTCTCTATTGTGTTAATTTCTGCTCTGATATTTATAATAATTTCCTCCCTTCTTTTCACTTTTGGCTTGACTTGCTCTTCTTTTTCTTGATGTTTGAAGTGTAGCATCAAGTTGTTTATTTGTGATTATTCTGTTTTCCTGATGTGGCAATTTACTGCAATAAATTTACCTCTGAGCACTGCTTTCATTGCATCCCACAGTTTCTGGTAATTTGTATTTGTATTTTCGTTTGCTTGTAGATATTATTTAATTTCTTTAATTTCCTCTGTGACCTATTGATTGTTCAGGAGTATATTATTTAATTTCCACGTGTTTTTGGAGTTTTTGCAGTTTCTTTTGTCATTAATTTCCAGTTTCATGGCACTATGATTAGATAATATTCATGAGATAATTCTGATTCTTTTGTATTTAGCTAAGTATGTTCTACGGGCTAGTATACTATCTTATTTAGAGAATGCCCCATGTGAAGCTGAGAAGGTTGTATATTCTAATGTTGTGTGGAACTCTGTACATGTTTATTAAGTCCATTTGTCTGCAAGTTTGATTCATTTCTGTTATTTCTTTCTGATTTTTTATCTAGTTGATCTGTCACTTTATATCAATAGGGTGTTAAGGTCTCCCATTATAATTGTGTTGTTGTTTAATTGATTTTTCATTTCTATTAAAATTTATTTCATATAGCTGGTTGCTTCCATATTTGCTGAATATATATTTAAGATTATTATCTCTTCCTCTTGAATTTTTCCCCCAACAGTATGTAGTGACCTTCTTTATCTCTTTTGATATTTCTTGGTTTGAAGTTCACACTATCTACAAACAAAATAGTTACCTTTTTTGGGGGAGGGAGCTCCTATTACATGTATTGTTTTACATCCTTTGTCTTTCAATCTATGAATTCTCTTTTTGGTTAGATGGGTTTCTTTTATGTAGCATGTGATTGGATGTTGTTTCTTGACCCATTCTGCTAGTCTGTTTCTTTTAATTGGTGAATTAAGGCCATTTACATTAATGGTTATAACTAATATATAATGGCTTTTTGTCATGTTGTCTTTCTGCTGTTGATTCTTTGTCTTTTCACTCTGTTTAAATGTTTGACCTGCTTGGTGGTTTTTTTCTGTTGGTGTTCTTGAAGTTATAGTTATTTTTATTTCTATCTATAATACCTTTCAGTATTCTTTGCAGGGTTGATTTGGTGGTCATGAAGTTCTTCAGCTGTTCTTTGTCATGGAAGTATCTTGTTTCTCCGATTTTGCAGCATAGTTTTGCAGGGTAAATCATTCTGAGTTGAAAGATTTTTTCCTTTAGGATTTGAAATACTGCACTTCATGCTCTTCTTGACTTCATTGTTTGTGTTGAGAAGTCTGCTGTGATTCTGATGGGCTTTTCTTTATAGGTGATTTGTTTCTTTTCTCTCACAGCTTTTAATATTCTATTCTTATGTTAAATTTCTGGGATGTTGATTGTTATATGTCTGGGGGTATATTTATTTTGGTTATGGCTAATTGGTGATCTATATGCTTCACTTATCTTTGTGTCAGTTCCTTTCCCATGTTTGGGAAATTTTAGGGTATTACTTCTATAAATAGTCTTTTTATATCATTTGTAATGTCACTTTTTTCATTTACACCTATCAATATTATAATATTTTTCTTTGCATCATCTTGCAACTGTTGAATTGTTATTTCCTGATTCCTTGTTATTTTTTAAAAGATCTTTCCTATACATACTAGCTGCAACCTTGTCTTTGAGATCTGAAAGTCTATCTTCACATGCATGGAGGTGGTTTTGCCAGCTTTTGATGGAATTTTTGATTTCCTGGATATCTCTTTGTATCTGTTTCATGCCTTCTAATTCTTTCTTATGTTGTTCATTCAAGGTTTCCATTGTTTTGCAGTGCTCCTCTATTTTTTTAAACTATGTCTTCTTTATATGTGTTTAGCACTTCTTTCATTGCATTTATCATTTCTTGTTTTACCTGGGAGATTTTTTCTGATCTGAATTCCTTTACTGCTTCGTGGAGTTGTTTCTTTACTTCAGTTGCTATCATTTCAGAAGTTTCAGGTGTATGACTTATACTTTCTTCTATGTCCATTTCTCCTAGGCTTGTTTGAGATGGGTTGAAGTTTTGAGATTGCATTTTGCTCTTTTGTTTTTGTCATTCTCCTGTATTCCCCTGGGGCAGCTGAATGCAATGTCTCAGTTGTTTCCTGGGTTGAGGATGGCTGTCTGTACTGCAGGGAGTTTCTGCAGTTTAGTGGGAGTCACTAGGCAGGCCTTACCAGGCCCCTAGTGTCACTTGAAGGCTCCCTGAATGGGTGGAGGACACTGAGTGAAACTTCAGCACACCCCACGCTGCACACTAAAGCTCCCTGACTGCTTGAGGTTGCTGGACAGGACCCTACCAGGTTCTGAGTGGCATACCAAGGCAGAGTGGCTAGATGCAGTACATTGTACAGGTCTTCAGCTCACACCACATAGCACACCATAGCTCCCCAGCTGCTTGAGGTCACTTGGTGGGGCCGTACCAGGTTCCCCATGACATATCAAGGCAGCACAACTAGGTGAAGTTAGCTGTACAGGCCTTCACCTCACACCATGCAGCCCACTGAAGCTCCCCAGCTGCTTGGGGTCACTGGGCAGTGCCCAACCAGGACCCAGGCAATGTTCCAAAGGTCCCCAACCATTTGAGGATGCTGTGCAGGGCCTTTCAAGGTTTTAAGTGAGGTGCCAATGCTGCATGGCTAGGTAGAGTTCACTGTGCAGGCCTTAAGTTCATGCCACTTAGCACGCAGAAGCTCCCCTGCTACTTGGGATCACTGTGCAGGGCCCAGCCAGGATGCAGGTGATGTACCAAAGGTCCCTGGCTGTTTGAGGATTCTGAGCAGGGTCCTACCAGGTTCTGAGTGAGGTACCGAGGTTTCATGGCTAGGTAAAGTTTGCTGTACAGCTCACACCACTCAGCATGTGGAAGCTCCCCAGCTACTTGGGTTCACTGCATGAGGCCCAACCAGGATCTAGGTGATGTACCAAAGGTCCCTGGCTGTTTGAGGATGCTGAGTGGGGCCCTACCAGGTTCTGACCAAGGTACCAAGGCCGTGTGGCTAGGTAGAGTTCACTGTGCAGGCCTTCAGCTCGTGCTACTCAGCACACAGAAGCTCCCCAGCTACTTGGGGTCACTGGGTGGGGCCCAACCAGGACCTGGGCAATGTACCAAAGGTTCCTGCTACTTGTGGACACTGGGCATGGCCTTACCATGTTCCAAGCAAGGTACCAACTGCACGGCTAGCTAGAGTTCACTGTGCAGACTTTCAGCTCAAAGGGACTGCAAACAGGAAACTAAGGACCCCTTCATCTGCTTTAGAGGGCTAGATACAAGATATCAAAAAAAAAAAAAAGAAGGTACAAATTTGCCAACAAAAAGTAGCTTTCATATTGACTCATGGAAAATGTCAATTAGGCACAGAGGAAAAACAGGCTATCTGTGCTCTCCCAACCCCAACCACCAGACATTAGATAAGAGAATTTCTATGAGCAGAGAAATTATGTCATATCTGTATCCCAAAATTCTTATCCATGTCTAAGATCCTATATAAAGTCATAAAGATGAGAGAAAAATAACTCCTCTCTGGGAAGTTAACCAGGAGAGAGCATTCAAACAGATCAAAGAAGTCTTGTCAAGTCCAGGCCTTGGGACTGCCAGATATAACCAAGCCTTTTCTCCTATATGGCTATAAATGAAAGCGAATAACCTTGAGAGTTTCAACTCAGATCTTGAGATCCTGGTATACTTGTCAAAACAGTTAGACTCTGTGGTCTTCAGATGGCTTCCATGCTTCAGGGCATTGCTGTCACCACCCTCTGATGCAGGAAGCTGACAGACATTAGGACAACAATTAACCATTGAAGTGCCACACTCAGTTATAACCCTTGTGAACCAGGGAGGGCACTACTGGTTATCAAATTTGAAGATGACTATCTTGGTTACTTTTTCTCATTCTTGAGACACAATACCTGACACCCAAAATTAGGGAAGGGAAGGTTTATTTAGCTTACAGTTTTTTGGAGGTTTCAGTCTATATTCAGCTGGCCCCAAGACAGGGAGATATGGCTGAAGGGCAAGTGTTCATGGTGGCTGCAAACAGCAAAAGCAAAAGGGGCAAAAAAGGAAAAGGGGAAAAGCACCCTTCTTTTCTGCCCTTACATTGTATGTTGCCTCCCTGTGCCTGAGCGAGTGCAGCACTCATACTGCCAACCCCAGTGCTAGACAATGAGCTAGTCACAAAAGCTAGATTCAGCCAACTCCACGACGGCATGAGGCATGGACGACCACTTACACAAACCATAACATTCCAAACATTAGGACAACAATTAAACATTCAGGTACTACACTCAGTTATAATCTTAATGGGCCATGGAGGGTACTACTGGTTATCAAATTTGAAGATGACTTTTTATCAAGGGTGCCTATGTAAAAATCTTCACATAAGCTTAGAAACTGTGAATACTCTTAATCCAGCCACTTTGCTCCTAGTCAAACCGGGTTACCCCTTCATGATTGTGTGAAAATAGTAGATAAAGTGTTTTTGAACCAGGGATACCTCACAGAATTTCCCCTTGGGGACCCAGATGTTGAATATTTCACAGATAGAAGAAGACTTGTGAGGGGCAGGGGATATAGCTCAGTGGTACAGTGCCTACCTGGCAAGTGTGAGGTACTGGAAAAAAAAGATAAAAACAAATCAAAGAATAAGCCTCGCATTAAAAGGGCCCTGACAGACAGGATAGAAAATGGTAACACTGGACTCTGTAGTAGAGGCCCATTCTTTGCCCATAGGGACCCCAGTCCAGAATGCAGAGCCAATAGCCTTGACAAGATCTTTTTTACTGGTCATGACAAAAAAAGCTAACATACTGATTCAAAATATGCCTTTGCAACATGACATGTCCATGGTTCTATGTATAAAAAAGAGAACTTTTTATTGTGGGAGAAAAAGATACAGCATAAAATTTCTTTTTTTACAACTGCTAGATGCAGTGTGGGATGCTATGCACTGCAGGGGACATCAACACACTAAGACAATTAAAGTCAGAGGAGATGCAAAAGCAGACAAAGAAGTAAAATGAGCAACTATGGCCAACCCACAAATGGAGAAGGAGGTCCTAGCTGAGACCCTCATCCCAGAGTCATGCTTCCCAGAGACCCCAAATTACTCTCCAAAAAAGTCTGGTTCATCCAAGAAGCTCTAAAGTACATAAAGGGGGAATGGTAAAATTTGCCGATGAGAAGATAGCCATCCCCAAAATGCTGGAGCCCAGATTCATAAAACAATTCCATCAGGGGTCTCACATGGGAGTGACAGCATTAAAAACATGACTAGGCTGCCATTTCTGTGTGCCCTGACTCACTGCCATCACCTTGGCTCTTTGTGTGCAATGCTTGAGCTGTACACAGAGCAATCCAAAGGGAAGACGTACTCAGCTCGGGTATCCAGAAAACAGGAGCTGCCCAATGAGAAAACTTGCTTATGCATTTTGCTAAATTGCCATCAACCAGTGGATATTGATGTATGTTATTACCTGTCTACACCTTTTCAGGGTGCATTGAGGCTTTCCCCACCTGGACAAATAAAAAGTGCAAATGGTTAGCAAGGTGCTGTTAAGACATCATCCCAAGGTTTGGGCTGCCCCTGACACTGGGATCAGACAATGAGCCCACATCTTTGCTTGATATAGCCCAAGTGCTCACACAGATGTTAAAGATAAAATAAAAACTTCACATGACTTACAGGCCACAGAGCTCAGGAAAAGTAGGGCATATGAACCAGGCACTCAAACAATTGCTAAAAATACATTGTCAAGAGATACACTTAAAAGAGGACCTATTCCTTCCCTCCTCTATGGCTGGTGCACCCCAAATAGTAAAAAGGATATTACCCTTATAAAATTTTGTTTGGCCAGCCACCTCCAATCATAAGTGAAAGTAAAGGTGATCTCCATAAACTATGGAAATTGCCTCTAAAGATACAGATACAGGTTTTGAGAATAGCTATGCAGGCTATACATGGCTGGATATAAGAAAAAATGCCCATAAGTTTAGAAGACCCAATTAACCCCTTCAAACCATGGGACTCCGCTTGGGTGAAGAAATGTAATCCAACTACACTAAGGCTCATATGAGATTGACCCCATACTGTAATCTTGTCTACCCAACTGCTGTTAAAGTTACAAGAACTGTGCCTTACATCCACCACACCTTCTCAGGGTGCACTGAGGCTTTCCCCACCTGGACAAAAAAAAAGTTAAAAAAAAAAAAGATGCTGTAATTGCATAACTGGCTAAAGTCAGCAGCCCAAGACCAGTAGACCAACCATCAGGATCCAAAACACTGGAACCCACTGATCCTGTGACAGAATTGAGCCACCACCAGAGGATAGCCTTGCTCTAGTCATCCCAGAAGCTCAGTGGTATATGTGTGATAGAAGCCTAAAGAGATGGAAGCCCTGCTCTGGTGACTCTGGAAGCTGACCAGTCTACACAAGGAAGAAACTTGAGGATCATCATGGAGTTACAACAGCTACATAATCTTTTTCTTTTTGTATGAGTGCTCCCACTACACTTATACCACATGGGCAAGAAGCATTATAACAAAGACCTTACTGTAGTATACCCATTAAAATTGTACAAAGACATTCCAGAGAACCTGCACTCACAAACTGATAACCTACTCAGTCTGTGACCCAGGGGATAATCAGCCATACATGTATTATGATCCTAAGCTTCCTCCTTATAAAACTTGACTTAAAATTTATGCTAGAATAAGAGACCAGTAAAGATGGCCTTTTAAACAAAATAAGGTGTCTCCAAACCATAAAGAGGGCATTTCTTTGTATTTTGATACATACCAAACAGCTAGTCTAAACACATCTACAACCACACGAGAGAGGCTGACTTAAAAAAGATATTATAGACACGCTCCTGTGTTCTTGTGTGGTCCTTAAAATGAGACCAGCCTTTACAGTTGCCCCCCATCAAAACAAGGCAATGAATGGAGATGCTGTAATTGTATAACTTGGGCTATCAGCTGGGCTATTAAAGATCACAAATTACCTATAACAACATCAAGGCAAGAAGCTGTCGCCTTCACAAGAATACCCACTGAACCAGATGGTCATAGACCTATAATCTTATAAACTTCACTGTTTTGCAAGATTTGCCTAAATCTGTTACAGGTTACCCTATGATATTAAAATTGGTCATGAGATATAAGCCTCAAGGACCTACATATATTTTATCAAAAATACTTCAGTCTACCCAACTCAAATGTTTTGAGATTTTCACTCATTCTATGAACATCTTGCACAAGACTTACCTGAGTCTTCTCCCTTAGCCAGAAATCTGTTCCCTCAGATGGCTAAAAACATAGTCCAAAATTTAGATGTCTTCTCATGCTTTGTATTTGGGGAAACTAACATAACAGACCACTGACCTTGAGAAAGAGAAGAGTTATTGTCAGGAGACGTTTCCCTGTCCACCATTCCTTCGACTTCGTGGACATCAGCCAAAATGCTGTTATTTAAAAACCTTAATTACAGCAAGATAACATATCTCTCAATAAATAAAAAGTCTGCACATTTTCAGTGAGAAAATTAACTTATTTGGGACAACAATATTACAATGAGACCTTAAAGAAAACCTTATGGTGGGAAAGATGAGATGAATCATGGTCCTCCCTCCCTAAATCATTCTCATGATTTCCTACTACGAATCATCCATGGTGCCAATGAAAAGCCCCAAGTAACTAGAAGGTACCCACCAGCCTTTATTGGATATGTGAACATAGAGTATATCGGCAAATGCCTGCCAAATAGGCAGGAGCTTGAATACTGGAACAATGAGGCCATCTTGATTCCTTTGCAGTTAGGACAGACTCTAGGTTACACAGGTTATGAGGACAATAAAAATGTTAAGAGGGCTATAGATTATGTGATTAGAGAGATGGCAAAAGGCCCCCAGAGAAAAGTACTCAATATTGTGGCCCAGATACCTGGGCATAAGATGGTAGTTAGAGATACCAGACCCAACACACATGCTCAACCACATTATAAAATTATAAGTTATACTTGATCTTATCACTAGTGACACAGTAAGAGCCTTAAATCTGCTTGCTTGGTAAGCCTTTAAGATGAAAAATGCCTTCCAGCAAAATAGTCTGGCCTTAGACTACCTTCTAGATATAAAAAAAGAGCATATAAAAATTCAGTTTGACCAACTATTGCCTAGAGATTGATGATTACAAAGTTATCAAAGATATAACTGCCAGAATCCAAAAGCTAGTGCATGTCCTAGTTCAAAGCTAAAAATGGTGGCCACTGGATTCCCTCTACTATGGCTGACTTTCATCCTTTAAAGGGTTTAAAACTTTGACATGAAGAGTCTTAAATATTCTGGGAGAGCTAAAACACATTCTTCCTTGCCTTTCCTGCTTGCTGGCCAAAAACTTTTGGGCAACCATACAACCCTAGTAGATAAACACATCACTTGTCTAGTAGCCTTGACTATGTATCAGTCTATCTGTTAGTGCAATAGAAATTTGAATATAATAGAAAATTAGCAGAAATTTGAAATCAATTAGTAAACTGTTGCTATATTGAGACTGGATATGCTCATTCTTCCTGTCACAAAGTTAGACTGCTAAACTCAGTCAGCCTTGACTGTCAGTGTCCAGCTGCTTTTCACAGATGCCAGGTCAACCTGAACCCATCCAGTGCCAATGTCTGTGTTTCCCTACCTAAAAATATACCCCATTTCTCCAACATGTTTCAAGGACTTTTTATTTAGGACAGGCCAGCCCAGTCAAGAACACATTTAACTCTACCCACTCCATTGAATACCACCTCCCAAAATTTTCTTGCCTTATAATAAACAATTCCTTTTAAGTAAACCTGCCTAGAGCAAATCTGCCTGATTTGCTTTGTGACCAATTGGGTTTGCAACCACAATTGTGGAATGAATTGTTTTTATGAACCCAGGTATCACTGTACCCTAAAAATTATTCATTTTCTGTGGCTAACTTTTTGAGATATTCACTGAAGTGCTGGTCAGATCTCAGAGTGGTGAAACCAGGACCCATTCTGAGTTGGGACTTTATTGTTTGAAACTCACATAATTCAGGAATCATAAGTCAAACAATAACCATACTTCTGAGTCTGTCTGAAAACATTACTGCTGTGACTGTGTGAGAGATGGCTACCAGAGATAGTATGGGGGGTTAGTTGAAAAGCTCCTGAGGAGCCCAAGTGGAAGCCAATTTATGGAGAGATTGATCAGCAGCACTGCCCTCTGAGATGAGAAGTGAAGTTTATCACATGTTTTTCCTAAAGGGGTTGGATTTGAAGTACTAGACTGAGCCCAGAAGATTGCTTTGTTCACCTTGCTGTCCACTTCCAGCACAAAATTCAGAAGCCTATTTGCTTTCCTCACTCCTCAAAGCATAGAAAATGCCTCTCCCTTGACATTTGCCACATCCCAGTATGCATGGACAAGGAAACATCTAGACAAACAGGGACACTTTATCAAGCCACATGCCACAAAGCTAGTTGAAGGTAGCATTAGCTGATCTGAGGTACAAAGAAGGCAACACACATTGAGAGTCTCTAGAGTTAATGCATCCCTGAGGCAAATAACGTATCATTGACTGGGTTCAACAAGTATGAAAGGTCCCAGATGCAATTCATTACCCTGCCATATACCTGGTGGGGTCCACTAGTAGAGAACATAGAAATTTTACCTATCTAAGCAGTTAATTGTGGAGGAAATTTTAAGATTTATGTTTCTTCCTTTTGGAGGGCTTTCCTTTTACTCATTTCCCCTTTTTCTTATTTCTGTTTACTATTCAATTTTTGTGTTACCTTTATTTAATATTTTATTCATCAATTAAATATTATCTCACTTTCTCCTCTTCTTTTTCATTTTATCTTTCTTTTCATTTTGAATCTTTCTTTTTTCCTTTATCTAACCCCTCCCTTTAAAATTATTAATACTTTATTATTATTTTTTACCTTTATTATTTCTAGGTTTTTTTATTCTTGCCTCTTTTTTCTATTTTTAGTGGAGATACACTTGTTACTTTCATTACCTTTCAACTGTATTCAATATCTTGTTTGTTGTTGTGTTGTCACATTACTATGACTTGTTTTCTCTTCTCTGAGTGGTATTGGTGCTCAAGTCCACAAGCAAGGCTGACCACTAAGAAGTTGAAAACAATAGTGAAAGCTACAAGAAAGAAATCATCACTTATAAAGTAAGCCCATTATAATTATAGATGTCTCTGTAGAAACACTAGAAGTCAGAAAGGAATGGGATGATTTCTAAATTGCATTACTATATCAGCAGGGACACTCTTCCAAATTGGAGAAACAAAAACTTTCAAAGATATGCATTAAAAGGAAAAAATTCAAGACCACCAAGTCAACATTGTAGAAGATACTTAAAGATAAATTACTATAATAATTCTGAATGCCTATGGGCACAGTGATTCCCATAGTGCTGCTATTACTGGCATGGACTACCATACCACATCACACTTCTGATTATTTGAGACACTAGTTTTCCTTTTGTCTCAGTGTAATTCCCAGCATAGTGAAAAAGGTGAAACTTCATCAAGACCACAGCTTCATTGTTGATGCTATGGGGCACTTTATCATGTAAGCATATACTGGTAACTTCCATTTTTTTTTTTTTTTAATTTTTATTTTTTTTGTGGCACCGGGATTGAACTCACAACCTCGTGCCTGCCAGGGAAGGCGCTTAAGGCACTGAGCCAAACTCCCGGCCCTGGTTTTTTGAGGCAGGGTCGCACTATGTAGCTCAGGCCGGCCTTGTGCTCGCGTTGTAGCCCAAGCCGGCCTCGAACTCACAACGCTCCGCCTACCTCAGCCTCCCGAATGCTGGGATTAAAGGCATGCGCCACCACGCCCGGCTTAACTTCCATTTTTTGAGAAGTATCTTTTGAGTGTTTGCTCATTCTTAATGCTTTTTGCTAAGATTTTGAATTCTTTAAATATTCTGGATATTAATCCTTTGTGATGTTAATAGCTAACAAATTTAATTTTTTTCTTGTTCTGTAGATTGTCTCCTCAGTCTGTTGCTTCCATTGCTATTCAGAAATTTCTTAATTTGATATAATTACATTTGGCTGATTTTACTATTGTGACTTCTGCTTTTGGAGGACATATTTCAAAAATCATTATTTAATGATTTGTACTAGGTGAGGTGATTCCAACATTTTTCTTCTAGTAGTTCCATAGTTTCAGACTGACATTAAGATTTTTGATTGTTTTGAATTATTACTTATTTAGGATGAAGAAATAGTTTCAGTCTTCTGGATATGGGAATCAAATTTTTCCAAAAGCATTTATAATAGCTTCTCCCATTTCCAATGAATGTTTTTGGTGCCCTTGTTCAGAGTTGTTGGGTCTTGATTATGAGACTCATGTTTGGTATTTCAATTTATTCCATTGTAATATGTTTGTTTTTATGACCTTACCATGCACCTTTCATACATATGACTCTGATTAATATCCTTAAAATCAAACCAATGAGATATCATCTCACCTCAGTTATAATGACTACTACCAAACCCTTTAACTCTGCCCCACAAATGTTAAGATATGTGGAGGAAAAAAAAAAAGCACTTACACAATGATAGTGGAAATGAAAGTTTGTCTAGCGATTTTGGAGAACAGTACAGATCTTCAAAAAAAAAAATCCTAAAAATAGATTTTCCAAGTTATTTGAGCATCCCACTCCTGAAATCGTATCTAAAAGAAATAAAATCAGCTTGCCAGAACACATTCATATTTATTGTGGCTTTCATGGTAGCTAAAATATGAAATCAACTCAGTACTTATCAACCAAAGAATGCTGAAAGAACCTGTGGTATGTATATATGATGGAATATTACTCAGCCATAATGAATAGTGAAATCTCTTACTTTGTGGTAAAATTGATGAAACTGGAGACATTAAGTTAAGAGAAGTAGACCAGACACAGAAAGACAAACACTGTATGCTCTCTCTCATTAGTGGCAATAAATCCTAGTGTAGAATAATGATGATTAGAGACTGAGATTAGAGATTGAGAGCTGTTAAAGGAAGATTGGGTAACAAGTATCAAGCACATTTAGAGGTAAGGAATAAATTATGCTGTTTCTCAACACCAGAGTTTAGGCATATGATTTACAATAACACATATATTGATAAGATCTGGAAAGAAATAAATCAAATCCAAATATTAAGAAGTGATAAAGGAAGAGAAATGCTAATTACCTTTATTTGATTACTGCACACCATATGCAGATATTGAAGTATCACATATTGCATTAATATATAAAATTGGTGCATTTTATAGAAAAAGAAATTTTAAAAGATGCCAGCTTTAAAGCAAATAAACACGTTGGTTTCCAAAATTTTACATTTTGATATTTCTATATCATTACTCTATTTCTTTGGTTTAAATAAAAATAGAAGATAATAAAAACAACTCTATGAACTTTCTCATTTGATGGTACTTTGCAATAAAAGGGGTTCCTTTTTATTCAACAATTCAAGATATGTTTCCTCTTTTCAATACTATATCCAATGAAACCTTTGTGATAAATATTACTGCATAAAAGATGCATAAAAGAATATTGTTGTTCAGCTGTGAATCAGCCTTGACCACATTTTAGTATATTGTTGAACATGGACTAAGTTGATTTTGTACTATTAACTCTGGAATTATTTTCTGAAAGGGAAATATGACACAGTGTTAGGAGAAAATGAGGACATGGTAAGGGTATGGGCAATTTACTGGTCATTGTTAATACACGTTGGGTTTAAAGTACAATGCTATAGGTCGTCATTTGAAATACAAGTGGAAAAAGCAGAGGATTTACTAGTTGGAATTAAATTTGCATTCTAATATTTTCCTTACACTTTTTAATTGTCTGACAAGGGACTGGTTCCCTGAACTTTTAATCCCCACTGTTACCTTCTGTAAATCATAGACTTCGACTACTGTACTTTGTAGGGCAAAGTGGCATGAAGGGAAAAAAAAATATTCTAGACACATTTACAGCTTTGCCACTGATAAATTTCTGAGTGTCCTTCCACTGAAGGAAGTCAGGGTTGTATAAGGAGATGGTGTTAAGACTAAGCATATAGTTTGTTGTAATGTCATTGAAAAAATTAAGATTATTAAAGTCTTGTAATAAATAGAAGAGGGTACGTTTTAATTATTTTCTTGGGCAAATGTCATTTTAAACCTTTATCCAAAATTGGTAGAAAAAGAACAGTTTTAAATTGTATGCTAGTCATGATTTCACTAAAATAAAAAAATCTTTGCTTTGAGGACTGACATACTTGAATTTTTCTTCCATAATGTGGGCAATTTCTTATGTTGAAATCTTATACTTTAAGTGAGCATGTGTACTGCCAGTATTTACTGCTGTCTTTCATGTATAGTGATTGTGTAAAAAGACTTAATGTGATGCTGCTATCTATTAAAGAGGCAGTTTTCCAACTGGAGACTGGCTATCACTTGGGAAATTTGATCTCATCAATCAAAGATGGAGCCTATACCTAAAATGCCTATACACAGTAGGGTTTATGTACACATGCTGTTGTTTAGGAAATTCGCATAATGGAGTGTGCTCACAGAAGGGATCTATGTAACTGGTCTCCAGTTAAAACCTTTGGAACTGGTTTTATATAAAAGCTCCCTTTTTAAACATGTGTTCTATAAATTCAATGTTAAGGGACTGTGTTGTGCTCTGTATGACTTCATTGAAAGGAGCCATGTGAAAGATTGGACCATAGTTCTTCTATTGGACCACAGACTTCACCTCACATACTTTTTCAGCATACATTTTACATTGTAATACCACTATATAAATAACTACCATTATAAATATAACCTGAGACTTGAATTCTTGCAGCATTTTATTCTACAGTGTCTGTGTTGAACCACACCAACAATGACTAACAAATTATTACCTGGGATTGAAAGGTTCTTGGGATACCCTACTCATGTTATGAAGTAGGAAAGACCAGGGAAGTGAATGCATATATCCCCCCAAAATACAAAACAAACAAACAAACAAACAACCCCCCCAAAAAAACAATGAATACACAGGGAAAAATTACCTTTTGTGGAAGTCACTGTTTTTGCCTGAATTAACATTCAATTTCTTGAATTCCAATATTATTTTGATTTTTCTCTCTAGGTTGACAACAGTAAGTCTAAGAAGCCACCAAATTAGCAGTAGATGTTGGATTCTGCCATATTGATTCTGTTTATTTGTACCAAAATGAAGTATAAATAGGACGGGGTCATTTAAAGCAAGATTCAAAATGGTACTGTGAAAAGAGAAGACATATTTATTTTTCACTTTGAAAGTACTGAATATGTGGATTTCAAGAGATCAGGTTATTGCAATGTTATGTGCTGAAGTGACATTTACATGATTATATAAGTAGTTTGTCAATGTTGCTTATTAGTCCATTTTTTCATATATACACATATTACATTCAGAATTGAACTGAAGGTAAACAGGTTACATCACTGAAGCTATTTAACTGTAGATGCAACATTGATATCATTTTCACTGGTGACTGAATTGGGCTGTTAAAATTTTACATGAACTTAATTTATCTAAGAAATACAACTGCTGTATTGAATTGCATAAATACACAATCCAAGTCATCACTAGATATGCATATTATATGTAACTTTCAGAAATGTTCGTTAATCCATCCTGTACTTCTTTATTAGTAGAGTTTTGCTTATATTTTATCTGTCATTGCATTTGTGGAAAATATCATCTTGAGTAGGTTCAAGTTTTATGCTCACTAACACATGATGATTCCTTTGTATCTTCTAGCATCAAAATCTATCATGTGAAGAATACTGATTGACAGTCTTTATTTATATAGCTGCCTTTGGTCCATGCTGTAATCAGAGAAATGATGAGCACTGTTGAGAAATATAATGGTTGACTTGGGTCAGATTGTAATTTCAGCCAGGCTTGATGGCACACACACGTGTAATTGCAGCACTCAGGAAGCTGAGGCAGAAGGATTGCCATGAGATAGAGCCCAGCCTGTGCTACATAACAAGTTGAGGCCAGCTTAAACTACACAGCGAGGCCCTGTCTCAAAAAAAATTTTGAAAGACTTTCTGCTCTGATATTTTAATTTCCTCTCTTCTTTGGGACTTGCATTTGACTTATTTTTCTTTTTTTCTAGAAGTTTGAGGTGCAGCATTAGGTTGTTTATTTGTGCTTGTTCTGTTTTCCTGATAGGAGAATTCACTACTATAAATTTCCTTCTGAAGACTCCTTTCATTGCTATTGTAAAAATCTGAAAGAGTAAATAAGAACCAAAAGTTACAACAGATGTAGTAAAAGAGAAAGAAACTGCTCAAAGGAAATTTTATTGTTTGATCAATCTTGCATGCCTGTGTCTGGTAGCCTGAGCAATTACTTTGAGGAAAATAATAGCCAATATAACAACTATTGTTAAATTACTATCATCTTGTTTTGAAATCCTATATTGCCATTGCTTTTGTTGTCGTTGTGGTGGAGGTGGTTGTTTTGTATTTTTTGTTGTTTTTTAGTTATTTGTTTGATTGTAGACTTTTCTGTTTTTTTTTTCTTTAAAATAAAAAAAATGAAGACTGTAGTTTGTTAGTGCTGGGTATTACTGACTTTCTAGGTGGCAAACAGATGTTTCCCCAGGGAAAAGTAAGAGGGATGAAAAATAACTTAATTCAAGTAGAACACTTGGTAACAACTTGGGAACATATTTCTCATTAGTACATGTAATAAGTGTAAAAAAATAGGAGAAGTTGGAAACTCAAAGATATTTCAACTCTACATGCAAATTACTTGGCAAATATAAATGTAAATTTTTGCTTCATTTATACAATACATGTTTAATTCCTAACTCTAGTTTTACCAGGGAATATTGCTACAGGGGCAGAAATAAATTTGATGAAATTGCTTTAATGATTTCTTGCATTCTATATTCCAATCAGGGAAAGAGATATTTCTAAGAGATGAACATGGGAAAATAATACTGACACAATGGATCTCTGTGCCACATGAGAAGTAAGTAATTGAAACAAACAATACAGAGGCTATAGAGAGAAGGGAAGTTAGGTAGTAATTCCACACATGACATTGCATTTTCCCCCATTTTCTTTACTGGTCTGTTTAACAGTCAGTGCCTGCTAGCATCATTTTCATTTCTTGTTAGTATTCTTCTCAACCATACTAACTTACATGTATATTGATTCATGTCCCACTGCATAAATTAATTTTGACAACTTTTTTCTTCTTCTTGTGACCATGGGAAAGTAGAAGGATGTAGGACTGGCCAAGTCTCTCAGGGTGTCCAACTTTAACTGCCAGCAGCTGGAGATGATCCTAAATAGCACATGGTTTAAGTCCAAGCCATGTGCAGCTAGGTGCACACCCTCAGCCTCCTACCCTTTTCTTCTTCATTCCTTTGTTTTTGTATTATTATCAGGAATCCTTATGTCATCCACTCTTACTCTTCTGTGAACTAAAAGATGTAAACAGGACAAGCCTTTATTTATAGGATACAGGACACTTAAAGGTTACTTTGCTTGATGAAATCCATGCCCCCTCATCCTCCAAGAAAGAAAAGAAACAAAAAAGGTTAAGTTGTACACATGAATTTGAGAGATAAACACCATCAAGGGGAGCCATAATCCATCTATTATGCCTCAGGAAGAAGGTGTACTTGTTGAACTATGAAAGAAGACCAGAAATGGTGTGAAGGTGGAGTTTAATAAAATGCATATGGAAATAAGGCCATGAAAACATAGAATTGGCAGGAAATAGAGTAGAAATAAAAGATAAGAGGTTCATGTGGGGTTCTGATGTTTGAGACAATGTTATCTTAATTTCAAGGTTTTGATGTGTGACAATAGATTCTAGAAAAATTAACTGGGGTCTATGAAAGTCCTGTAGATTACAGGGAGGATTTTCCTGTGTATTGTGATACTAGTGGTGGAAGGAATTAATATTCAGAAACTGAGGAAAACAGAGTTGGGCTTGCATCTGACCTCTCCTTCATAGTTACGGTTACATTAAAAATCTAAGGAAGTTAGGCAGTATTCCACTTAGCATTTGATCTCTTTTATAAGTAAAATTTCTTATTGTTTTCCCAAATGCCTCATGTACTTCCTTTTACAAGGATAAATTTGTGATTTTCACACAGTTTTTCATAATATTTCTCAAGTTCTTTTGACCTACAATGGTCACCAGTCTTTCATGCAATTCAGACAAAAGTTTTTAACTACTCAGGATTAATATTTTTATTTTTAATGAAAGATATTTGTTTCTCTATTTCACATTGCTGTAAATTAGATGCTAAATCTGAATGCCTTATTACATCAATAACAAACACTTTTGTCAAGAAAATATGCTTAGCACGCTGCCACCCTCAATTTCACCCCATTAAGTACCATATAATAACACATCCCACTGTTAGTGATTTGAGCTTTGATCACTTTATAAAGGTAGTCCTAAGAAGGTGTCTTAATTGTGAACATATATTTCCCCCATTTGGTTACTACTAGAATGTTCAAAGATGATTGGGAATAAGTGAAACATTATTTCATGACCAAATATGTTGCAATATTTGATAATTCACCAATGATTAACCCTAGACAAATGTGACTAGTGAGATTTCTACCTACATGTACTTTTGATCTTTATACTTTAATCTTATAAGTTCTTGATCAGATTCTTGCTTGTTTAGCTCAATAGTCAAAATTCAATGAGTTCTTTACTGGTCCCACATTTTGAATTTTTCAAGCCTTCTCATAGTAGACAAAGGTATTTCACATCCAAACTTGGTCCATAGTGTTGATTCATCCCAGGAATGTTATTTTTTTCACCCTTCCCAACAATAGAGAAAAGAAATTTTTCTTCAAAAGTAATCATTGTTTATGCTGATGTTTTCTGTTTGTTGTATTAAATACAGTTTTGGGGTCAATAGCTTTTATTTTTACCGTTTCATTTTTCATACTGCTATGAGCATTGCATATACTCCGATAACTTTTTATTTTGCCCATGTATAGGTGGAATGTCATCCTTATCTCAACTAAAGCCAGCTGACGGATTTCTGCAAGCCAAAAGACATTTTTCTGGTTACTTATAAAGCCATAGCAATGAAAATCACACCTAAGACACGGGTGTTGGTGAAATATGTGTCTTAGCCCTATTTCCCTCAATTTTTATAATTTTACACTCAAATGACTGAGTAAAGGGAAAATATTTGCATTTCTCAGAAGATCAAGTCAAGAAATGCTGCTGGTAATTAAAGATCATATTTGAATTGGCACTTTTTAAAGATGACAACTTCATTTGTTTTGAAAGTCAACTAACAAAATAACATAGCCTCAGGAATTTCTACCTTTCTTTACAGTGTTGACCAGAAACCCTTCAGATTGTTGGATGGACCAGTTCTTTTTTCTTGGCAAAAATCACAACCAACTTCCAGTGTGAATTTCCCTTTACTGCCAAGTACAGCTTAGGACTGCAGTTTTAGTGAAGAGCTTCAGTGAGAACTGGACCAAAGAGAACACTCAGGTGGGGGTCCACTTTGTTAATAAAACTGACCTCAATATTTGAAACACAGAGGCCAGTTTGAGTCAGGAATGAGACAGGAACTTTGTGCAGCTTTCTCCCCGAGTGTGCTCAGAATCTGTTTTCTGACAAAGGAATAGAATGATTAGAATGATAGCTTAATTTGTTGCACATTCTAGATCACGTGATATTATGGTTGAGTCTACATCTTCCAGGTAAGTCTCTGAGGTTTACGTGTATCTTGTGACTACACATGCTGCATGCTTCAGTGTAGCCTTCTGGACTATTTACAAAGTAAAACTCACAATACCTTCAATTCCTTATAATATTAAAAGTATCTCCATCAAACCTGTGGTCCAAGGCAAAAATTTTCACCTCTTTCATATGAGATTACTCTTCATTATATCCTATCATTTTAAGGTCTTCAATAGAACCAAATCCTTCATTTTGTTTTCATTGTGTGTTTATGCAAGACTCAAACACTACATTTGTCATGAGAAAGCTGGCTTGATGATATTGACAAAACACTTGGTATTGATTATTTGAAAGATTAGCTTTCAATGCAGAGGATAAAAATATGAAAAAGACAATAAAAATAAGACTAGTGAGCAGGAAAAAAGAAACCCTCATTACTGGACAGACTTTATAGTCAAGAAATGATTTTATTTCTATTCATGTTTTAGTTGATGTTACAAAAATTGAAAGAGACCATATAATTGAAAGACAGTAAGCAAAATCTGTCTATCTATCTATCTATCATGTATCTATCATGTATCTGTCTACCTTCTATTTTCCTTCTACTTCTACAAAATTGAAAAATATAGTTCATAATGAAAATAAGTACAATAATGTTTGAAAAGGGACTAGCATAATACAAAATTATGATCAAAAATCTGTTGCCATGATCTTATCATTGCTAGTATTTTTAGAAATTTAAAGGCAAGTAAAATTTAAGGTAGGGATATAAGGCACAACAACAGTGTGTCAAACAATCAACAGTTCTTACCTATTAACATTTTAACAAGTAATAATTTTACCAGTTGATCTTTTTGTTATTATTACTGTATAGACATCTTCAATCGTGTGTTCTTTCATCATTAAGATTCATCTTAAAATAATCATCTTTGTATTTCTGAATCTAGCACAGTATGTTCTATGTGGTAGGCAGTTAGTAAATGATTAATTAATTAGTAAAATTGAAGCAAAATTGCTACCAGTAACCTGAATGACACAGAAGTTGAGCTTGCAGCTGTACTTGTCTTTGTTCACAACTAGGCACAATCAATTCCTGTTTTCAGTGAGACTCTCCATTAAAAAATATATCATCTTCTTTTTTTTTTTTTTGAAGTTCATTGGTGCAATTTAGGTTTGCATAATGACCACATTCATTATAGGGAGTTTGTATCTGTACATGATATATCTTGATTTCTCTTTTTCTTCATCATGCTCTTTTTTGCTTTTTTTAGACATCATATTTATTTGAATGTTGGACTCAATTTTCTGTACTTTAAATTCTGATAATGAGAACATAATTTGAATAATGTACTTATTTTTTAAACTGTAATAAGTCATATTTATCAATGTAAGAAATTAGCTAGAAAAATTCATGGAATATAAAATTTTAGCTCTCCAACTCATGGTAGCTTCATAGAAATCCCTTCTTCTAGAAACAGTCATTAAATTAATTATGTGTTATTCTTTCTCATTCTAGGCTTAGGGGCCACCCTGATCATCCATTTTGTGTTGAATATTAAGTGGAGACCTTTGGCAGAACTTCTGCTGGAAGCCCCTGCAGTTGGAAAGTGACATATCTTGGTGATGATTGGTCACATCACTTTTACACAGTGCTGCTAAGCTGAAGCTAGGTCAGTGAGTCAAGAAGCAAAAACACTACATTTTTGTCTTCAAAAAATGTAACAGGTATTTTTGCTTAACATCTGCATAATTTGGTCTGTCTTACTTGTATGTTTTATTTCCTTTTCTTCTTTTAGGCTAGAAGTTTGTGGGCAGGGATTGGTAGATGAGAACAGCCACTTTGTGTACATATGTAGGGTAGATATGGGTACCTTTCTTAGCCTTTGTGTGGTAAGTATTTATTAGTCAGTATTTCTTTATCCCCTTGAGAAACACAAAACCACACTGCATGCAGTCTTAAGGGTTAGGTCCATAGAGGGTGTGTGACCAAATGGCCAAGAGTTCTCTTCCAGCAGAACACAAGTCAGAGTTCCAGATAACTGAGGAATGAGGCCTGTGGGTGAGGTGGTCATCAGGGAGGTAAGAGGGGTGACAAGTTGCAAGGACCACGAGAAAACAGACATAGGAAGAGGAAGGCAGAAAGAGTTGAGTATGTCTTTGCTTTTTAAATAATGGCTAAGGCTTATTTGATAATTTATGTTCTATAGTTAAAATAAAATTTTCCACAGAGACTGGTGTAGTTGCTTTAATGTAGTAAAGGAAACAGAAGTGCCATTCTTGGAGAGTAGTGTGGCAGGAAATCAAAGAAACAGTTCAATGATAAAATTTCCTTGAAAGTTAGCTTTGTGATTAATCTAATTTTCTTCAGTTAAAAATAAGATTAAATTTGGTGTTTATGATTCTTTTAAACATTTAAAATAAATATCAAGGTAGACTTACCAATAAAAATCAGAAAATACCCCCAAACCATTTATTATTGGTGAAAAAAAAAGTTAAAATTGTAAGTAATTGATTTCAGAAGATAAGATCTCCAAAATTTCAATTTTTTTGGTATGAATTTCAAATAGTACAGTGCTTTGATATTTGTTCACTTTTTAGCAATATTTTCTACAAAGTTGCACAACCATTTGTATAGTTTTCCAGTTATATATTTTACCAGTAAATTCTGAGGAAGCAAATTTTTGTTTCAGGCTAATTGCTTCAAAATTTGGGACACTGTTTTGGTTATTGGTCCAATACCTTTTAGACTGACAGTTATTCAGAACCTGAGTTCACTTTTTAACACTTAAACTTTGAGCTGTTTCTCTTCTTGCTGCTGTATCTTTTCTATTAAAGAGACTTTCTGAAGCTAGACCCTTCAGATGTTGCATATCTACTCAAGACGTGCAAGATACAGCCTTTTCTGAAGTGATTCATTCATGAAATGAGAAAAGGTTATTATCTGGTGTGTGCTATTGCAAAATCTTGGACTTCCTTTTTTACTGACCCACTCCCTTGATTGTAGGTAT
The DNA here is from genome assembly GCA_004363535.1 of Dasyprocta punctata. Classification (NCBI taxonomy): domain Eukaryota; kingdom Metazoa; phylum Chordata; class Mammalia; order Rodentia; family Dasyproctidae; genus Dasyprocta; species Dasyprocta punctata. The sequence goes on along the minus strand of RJWM01016989.1, from coordinate 15,019 downwards.
CCTCATGAGTTTAACTATCACCCATGGAAGAAAAAACTTCAAGCCTATGTCTATATTATAGTCTTTACCAAAAACTTTTGGACTGGAGTAGCAGAACATCTATTCTACTCCATATTTTTGCACAATGGACATCTCACACTTAATTTTTCTTGAACAAAGTTCCCTTTAAGGATCCTCAAAACACTAAAGATATAATCACTGTAACATTCAGCTCTACAACTCTTCCATATTTACTGGAAGAAAGACAATTAGCATACTATAGGTACATGCACACCTTTCCTTATTGTGCCACAATTTATAATAACCAAGCTATGGAATTAGCCTGTTATTGGTAGCTATTTCCCCATAAACAGACAAATAAAGAATGTTTGGTATATGTACACAAGGGAGTATTATTTACCCTTTAAAAATAAAGTGGGCATGGTGGTACATGTATATAATACCAGCAGTCTGGGAGACTGAGACGGAAGGATCACAAGTTTTAGCATAGCCTGAGCAACTGAGTGACTTAGAGAGACTTCGCTCAGAAAACAAAACAAAGCGTGCGCACACACAAACACACACAATCAGAATGATAACAACAAAAAAATCTAGGGATGTAGTTCAGAGTTCAGTGCATATGTCTTGAGCTCAATCTCCAGTACTGAAAAAAATACAAAAGCAGCAAAACAGTTGGACTTAGTCAAGTTTCCAATATTTTCTCTTACCTTAGAATGTAGTAAAAGAAAACAAAATGATAACACAAAAGTAGGAAAGGAATACCAGGCAGAAAGGAAGGATAGGTAAGAGTGGATAATCATACAACAGATGCGATCAAAGCAATTATGTTCATGTATGAAAATGTCATAATGTAACCCATTATTTAATAAAATTCCATGTACCAATAAAATATCTTCTCTCGAATCTCCTCTCCATTCATGTTTCCAGTCATGCGATAGACTACATTCCTCCATTCATAAAGTTTGGAAGTTCTATTTTTCTTCTTTTTTTTTTTTTTTGGTACCAGAGATTGAACTCACAACCTTTTGCTGCCAGAAAGGTGCTTATGCCACTGAGCTAAATCCCCAGCCTTATTTTTATTTTCTTATAACTCACATGTAAATTTTTAGCAAGTCCTGCCATCTTCATTTTCAAAATGCATTTGAAACCTATTCTCAAGAATTGAGGAAGATGATTTGAAGTTATTGAACTCTTCCCTTTTAGGGGCATAGAGGATTCAAAATTTCTCCATTAAAAATATATTTGAGAACTGTTATTTAGTATTCTTCAGTATCACAATCATCACACCTTCCTATGAAAAATGTTAATTAAACCACCCAGGTAAGCAATGACCATGATGAAATAAGCAGGGAAATAGTTTTGTCATAAAAGCTGCTGACCCTCAGAAGCATTGAGAAATGTATACCAGTGTGCTCAGCATAGTCAGATGAAATTTACTTTTTGATTATACTAACAGTTGTCATACCAACATATGATGGTGGATGGTGAACTGTATCTGAAGAGAATGGAACGTGGAAATAATACTTTAGACAATTACACTTCTTGCTTCAACTAATTTAGAGATACTTTTCTATAACTCAAAAACAGAAGACCAGATTGCAAACCAAAAAATATCCCTATCCTATTTGTGTTTCTTTGCATCTGACTGTTTCATATATGATAATCCCTTTCCTATAGGAGAAACTTTCCAAGATGCCTACTACATACCTGAATTTATGGATAGGACTAAGCCCTATATGTACTATGCTTTTTTTAATGCATAGTTATTTATCCTAAGATTTATATATGACACAAGAAGAAGTCAACAATCTTATTAATAATAAAATAGAATGCAAAAGTAAAGTTTTCTAAGTTGATTGTATATGGTTGTTCTCTTTCTCAAAATATACTAGACAAACAAAATAACTGTATTAAAGTCCTGAGACTAGACACCTCAGTGATGACAAAGTCTTTTACTCTTGATTTCAGACCTAATATGTGACTATGTGTAAGAGTTGTATCAATAAGCTGAAATTATCCATAGCTACTGATCCAATAATATAATCACCATCTCTGTGCAACCATTTTAAATGAATATTTGCATAAGCATATCATGTACATAGTGGATCTGAAATATATTATTCTTTATAGTGTCATGATTAGTCTTCCAACTTCTGGCCAGTACAAACTTCTACTCAGTAATGTATAAACAAGTGAAATTAATGTCTCAGGGCCCAGATTCTATTCCTAACTCAATATCTTGAAAAGGAACTTTAAAGAGCACTGAAAGTAGTATTAGAGATGCATGTGATTTAGCAGTAGTTCACACAGAAATAGTGAAATGGAGACCAATCAACTTTTCCAATTTCTTTAATTAGATGTGTATATGTGGTAACAAATCCATCCTAATTTGCCTCTGATTTTTCCCAGTTACTAATAAATTTTGGTTAGTATAGGAACACCCTTGTTTCACACAATTACTGGAGGTTAACTGTCATCAGAGGTCCCCAGGGCTATTTTTAAGTTCAGGTGTTTGCTGGAAAGACAGAAGATGAAGCAGTTCATTGTAGGTGTAAAGCATGGATTGATATTTTTGTCCTTATTTTATTAATATGGTTTATTTGTTTTAAAAACTTTGTCTATATTTTAGATGTTTCTGTATCTTCTTTTACAATTTCATTTCTAGTTATTTCTTTTTTTAAAAATTCAAATTTTCTTTTATGAAAAACTAAATGAAAATTTCATAACAAAATAATGCGAAGAAAAATAGTTAATATATTATTGCAAAAACATCTTCAAAGTAGTCACTCAGAGTACAAGACATAGGCAAAAAAATACAAAGAAGAAACAGATAATATCATGGAAGTTTAATTTCAATCAACCAAGAGAAGTTGGTAGTATAAATGAAATGGATTAGGACATGTAATAAAGTGTTTTTAATATAGTGGAATAGGCAATTTAGAGAATTATTTGAATTTCTCCCTATGTCCTATTTATCTTTGATTTTACTTTTTATTTATTATGCATATTTTGATATTCTTGTGGAAGAGAACCATGCAATATGTGAACTTGCGTGACCAATTTATTTCACTTAATTTTATTTTCTTAAATTGCACTCATTTATCTATGAATTTCTCACATTCATCTTCCTTTATGACTTCATAGTATTCCACCATACATGAATACAACATTTTCTTTCTCCATTCACCTTTTGATGGGCATACATACAGTTTCTAAGACCTAGCTATTATAAATTGTGCTGCTATAAGCATGGATATGTATACATCCTTAAAAGATGATGATTTTAACTATTTTGAAAAGATACCAAGAAAAGGGCTGAGTTGAATCATTTTTTTATTTTTAGTTTTTGAGGAATTTCCATGCTGATTTTCATAGTGATTGTACTTACTTTCATTCCCATTAAAAATGTAGAGGAGTTCCTTTTTTCCTACACTATTCTTTCTGCACCAAGATGGTACCTCAATATAATTTTGAGCTGCATTTCTTGAATGGCTGGTGATTTGGAACAATTATTCATGTATTTATTAGTCATTTACCAAACACCCAACTGGAACATTAGAAAAAGATTTGCAAACATTTTATAGCAGATATATAAGTTACCAGTAAGGTACAGGAAAAAATACTATCACTAGGGAAATGCAAGTCAAATCTATTTTTCACATATATCATAGGGACATTCATTTAGAAATAAATTAATTAAAAGAAAAAAATTGTTGAGAATGCCAAAAATAATTGAATTTTTGTGCATTGAGGGTGGAAATTAAAAAAAGAAGTCATTGTATGAACAATGGATTAATTGACTCCTGATAAGTATTACGCATATACTCCTTTATCCATGTCTCTGTTTTTCACAGTTGCAGATGTACAAAGTAATCTGTGGTCTGAAAATACTAAATGGAAATTTGATTTCCATTATGAGCAGTGTGGAGAAAGCTAGTGCTATTCTGTTGCATGAAACACATTGATCATCCATTTGTCAAGTACATGAACTCAATACAGAACTTGTCTCTTACTAGCCTTCTTGGTCGTCAGATAGATACATGATCATGGCATCTCAGTGTTTGTATTCAATAAATCTCACTTTGTAATACAGTGTCACAATAACTACATCATTCACTTCATTTCATCTCATCATATAGGGACCGTGTAATCTCACCTGGCTGTAGAACAGGGCTTAAGGATACCTCCCCAGGAGAGGGCTTACCTAACTTGAGTCAGATTTGCTTTGAAACAAACCAAAAGCAAAACTAAACCAAGAAAAAAAACCCTAAGAATATAACACAATGATACAATTAGTATTAATAAAAATAACTTTTATTGAAGTATATACTTAAAATTACTTCATTTAATAAACTAGTATTGTTAATCTTTCACTATACCTAAATTGTTAATTCTGAATGATATCTGAAGAGAGAGTAGCTTTGAGGACTGCATCACTGACCTGTGTGTTTTGACAGTGTCTTCAGATGCACACTGTCTGAACTGGCTTGAATTAGAGGATTGTTGGCAGAGTAATTGCTGAATGTATTGTAATCCCCCCCACACCAAATATAATGCCTGGTATCAGTGTTGATTGTGATGTGAGTACAGAGGAAGAAAGATTTTTTTTGATGCTGACACACAAACCTGCCAGTTTTCTAACACTATTCATGACACTGAATTTTTTAGACATTTGATTGTTTATTATTTTTATTTTTTGCTGTTGTTTTGGAGCACTAGTATTTGAACTCAGGGTCTCAAACATCCTTGGCAAGTTCTATCATTCAGCTATATCACTGGACTTTTTCTTTTTCTTTCTTTTTTTTTTTTTTTTTTTTTGGTTCAGGGATTGAACTCGTGACCCTGTGCTTGCAGTCAGGTACTTATGTCACTGAGCTAAATCCCCAGCCCATCATCAGGCATTTTTATTTTATTCTTGAGACAAGCTCTCACTAAATTACCCAGACTGACTTCACTGTTGCTGTCCTCCTGCTTCAGCCTCCTCAGTAGCTGTTTTAACAAAACTGTACTACCCTGCCTGGCTGCCTTTTGAAAAACACTGCTAGTTACTCAAACAGTCATTCAAATTTTAGCTATCTACTTTTGTTGGGGCAAAATAACAAACTTCTGCTGTCTCTGGTAAATTCAATTGACCCTGACAATCTCAGAGCAATTGCCTCTACCTTAAGGCACCTTGGGCTGACCTGTGCTCATTCAGTAAAAGCTCTCTATATGGTAATGCCCTTAAGTATATTCACTCTGTACATTTCTATATTATGGTAATATCCCTAACCACTCTCATTCAGTCAAGTCTCTCTCTCTGAAACAATTCTTGTATTATAGTAATGCCCTCTAGTATGCCCATTCTGTGAGACTCCTCTCCTGGTTCCTGGAATGTTTCCATTGTTTCAAGACTAGCCTGTCTGTCAATACGTGATTCAATGTATGTAACCAATCATGTAATGTTTGGTTACTTGCTTTGTACTTCCCACTTCTAATGGTATATAGACTAAACTACTTCCTGATTCAGGTTGGTTTCTTGGGAGGAATTATCCCTGCAGCAGTCAACTGGTATGAAATCCAGCAGTACACTGGTGTAAAGATTAAATGCTGCCTTCTTATCTCCTTGGTGCAAGGAGTCTTCCTTTTGGTCTGGTTTGGTTTGGCTTGGCTTAGAAAATTCCTAGCAACACTTTCAAGATTCTACTTACTAGAAAAAATCAAAATATATTTTTAAATAAGCAGACATATAAATGAACACTTTAGTTGCTGTTTTAATTATCAGAAATTTAAATATGCAATGATAAGTATATATTGAACTTATTATGGCTTATTACCATAATCAAGAACCATATTTTGGTACTGTGCAAATTAAAAACAAAAAGGCATAACAAATGTTTCATATCTCATAAAGAGCTTATATACAATATTGAAAAATGTCACTGTGTCAGGATGTTTACTGCTGCTCCAAATATAGGCATAAAATTTGAAGAAACTGGTGTAAGTGGTAAATTCAGGGCAACTAACTTTCCAAATTTTTCCTACAGGAATGTTTATGTGCACATAAGAAGAAACAGCAACAGGTCATTCATTCGAGATTTTTCTAATTTTTTATATAGATTTTGAAATGTATATCACCTTGACCTATGTAGTAAATATATTGAAACTGTAGACTTTCACCCAAGGCCAAAATCATCTTGACTCTAGCATGTTACCCATCACTTCTCGATAAACTCTCTTCTTGCTTAGTCTGAACATTGGACAAATTCAGAGCTCCCTGCTTTGTGGATTTTCTGATTATGGGAGTAAATACTGAATGAGTTTTAAGTGAACATGATATAAATTCTTTTCTATTTGGATCTGAATGAAAACAATCATGGAAGGCATGGATATAAATTTTCTTTTCCATGCCTCCAGTAACCACATTTTGTACATGTCTAATAGTATTCAGAATCTATGAAAAGTGTTATACCCTTCCTTTAGAATTTGAGCCCTGTGAATTCTAAGAACTAATCAAAGTATTGAGCAATGTTAATGTAATAAATAATGCACAGGCAGTACTAATGTCACAAAGGGTTTCAATTTTCTTTTCAACTCATCTGGGGTCATAGAGATCAAAGATTTAAGAAAGGATATTGGTGGTTATTTTAATTATTTTCTGAAAAATAAGAAGATCAATATTTCTGCTTTTTAATAGTAAACAGAAATCCTGAGATAAATAATTGTGATGGTACCATTATAAAAGTGGTGCCACATTTATGTACCCTAGAATTTATTTTCTTCAACATACAAGTGACAAGAAAGCTGGGGTTTGCTGAACAGTGAAAGACTGCATCTCTGATGCACTGCAGCTGGTCAGCTAAATCCAGCTACTGTGTATGGGGTCAATGTGTATGCTTTTGTGAAGAGTTATCTACCAAATTTTGTAACCAAATAATGCAAGTTGCAGCAACAGGTAGTAAAATAGCTCTGGCTTAAGGAAATAAATTAGTCAGTTTGTCAGTGCTCCTAAAGATCAAGTCCACATTGTGCTAGGTAGCTTTTGGGCAATGATAGGTAAAAACACATTGAAACTGACTAGCACTTTGAAATTTATTTTTCTTATTAGGCATTTATTTTACTACTTTTGAGTGTTGACTGTTACCGGAACTTTCATACAGATACCTAAATAGAATTGAGCAGTTTCTTCAAGTTTCCATAGGAAAAAATGGAGATTTTTAGTCAAAAATTTTGCTGACATCTATCTACATGCTCAATGTTCAAGGAATTCACAAGAGGCCATTCTTCTAATACATGAAAATTGAAGGAAGTATCTCAAAGCATAATGTAGTTAATCTTGCTTCCAGGGTTGTTCGGTTTTCAAATAATGCTAGTCATGATTCTCAGCTGTGACACTGTATAAATCTGTGAAATGTTCCTTTTTATCTGCAGGATATAATTATCAAAACATTTGGCAGTATTTCCCAAGCAAAAATGTACTCAAGCTCCTTCTCTTCAATGACTCCTAGATCTGACAATAAAATTCTTTCCAGGCTGGTTCCTTCCTTACCAACCTGCAAAGCCTCCCATCAGGAGATCTCATTCTGAGCTTCTAGGAGTTGTGACAGTCAAGAGGACTCCTTGAACTACTGGGTATCCTTTTTATCTATGCCTTGCTTTCCAGAGTGAAGATAATGAACTAAATGCAGTGTGTTCTCACATACTCCATGGGTGTTTATTGACTAATAAATACCTGCTACCTGGAGACTGCAAAATCTACTCATTCCCACTCTGTAAAAGAGCTGTTATTATCTCAAATCCTGCCCCCCACCCGACTTTCAGTTGAACTCAATTTTGGACACATTGAGTCAGAAGGAAAGAGAATGCAAGAACAAATATAGTACAAGGTAAGAATCTTTAAGAAAAGCAACTTTATATCTCATTCGGAATACTGATATTCATTTAATACCTACTCATATAGATGTGTGGATTTAGCTCCAGCTGAGTGTTGAGTTTCTATGCAGTGTGATTTGAGTAGAGTGCTGTGCATAATGAGCAGCGTCTATGAGAACCCCAGAGTGTCTATCCACACACAGGAGGTTCTGGTAGAAGTCATCACAAAGACGGCCATGTTAATATTCATCAGAGAATGGATAATTAGGGTGGTCAGCAGCACTACAGTAAGAAAAGAAGTGAAAGAGCATCTCAATGACTTCATTTTAGTAGTAAAATTATGGTAGGTATGGACCTGCCATTAGGGTGAAATTTAATCATTTTCTTTCCTAACTAGTTGTATAAACCCACCTTCATAAATGTGCTTGTAGAGCAAATATATTTTAAAAATCATAACAAAGTTATTCAAACTATACTCTGTTGCTTAAAACTGAACACAGGGAACAGAAACACACATCTCTCCATATTCCTCTCTTTACCCATATCTATAAATTTACTAAAGAAAAAGCCAAAGAAATCCTATCATTTCAAATTCTCAATGAAAGCAAGGACTTACTATGTCATAGTTAATACTAGGCCAAGTGCAAATATCATTAACCTATTAAATAGTTTTAGAATGTACAATTTACTTCTAGCTATTTCACTTCTTTTAAACTAATTCAATTTTTTCAAAACATCACCCACATTATTATTTGTTTGGTTCAGATATGGAAAGATTGTGATTTATGAGATAGACTTTTCATGCTCAGGAAACTTAGCCATACATACAATATTTATATCTCCATAAGACCAAATATAACTTGATAGATGTCATTACTTTTTAATATGTTTAATAGGGATACAGAAGTAATGATTGCTTGCCAATGTCTCTAATTAATGTTCCTATCCTAACCTTGATTTTTCTCTAGAGTAATACTAATTTTAGGATTAAGAATACATCTACCAGTCGTTAAGTACATTAAATGGTAGATTATCTGATCCCTTTTCCAACACTTATCAGACGTACTTCTTTTATGAATTGAAATTCCCTTCAATTTGAATTTCTCCTTTAAAAGATAATTTATCTCCTGCATTGAGATGTTCTTATTGTAGAAAGTTGAAATCAAATTTTCTATTGACATAGTGGCAATGTTTCAAAAGGCAACTAAAATATTTATGCTCTGAACAAATACAGGCTGAAAAGAATGGGTGAATTGAAGCTAAAACAAAATCAGTACCATATATGCCAAAGATACTTACCTGAGAGCAGGAAGATATCGAAAGTTTCTGTTCAGGTCATCTAGGACTTTCATGTCCTCTGAAGTCAACTGAAATTCAAAAACCTATCACAGAAGTAGAAAGTTTTTAGTATATTTGTGCTTCATACTTACCAATCTTGAAAATTCAAGTGAATAAAGTTGAATGGCACAGAGGCAATACTGGAAATAACTGAGAAATTTTCAAGTTATTAAAGACACCAATGAAAATGGTGTCTTTTAATGGATAAAATTTAATAGTAGTTGCTTTTGAGGTATATCAAAACTGTGTATCACTATAGACAAGAGATCTCAAAAGATGCAGGAACAAAAACAAAGCTCACATGCTTAAAACATCATGTAATCAGAATTTTCAGAAAAATCTACAAAGTTTTGAAAGATCTAAGAAAATTAAGTCATTTTCAGGGACACAGATGGATTTCTATGACCCATCAACAAAGAGTTAAAATGTGACCACTGCTGTTGTTATCATTATATAAGTTAGGAATTGTTCAAACATTAGTTATGTCATGCTCAAAGGAGCTAGCTTAAAAAGGGTTGCATTAAGCACATTTGGGACATTTTAAAAACAGAAAGATTTTCACTGTATATTGAAAAAAATATATCTTTCAGTTTTTCATAATTTCCTGTGTGAGAGAGTAAGAGGGAGTGATAGAGATGAAAAATGTAACAAATGTAAATTAGTTTAGAAGCATAGATCGCATTAGTCTTTTAACTTCTCTGTAGATATGATCATTCTCAAAACAAAAAGGAGGACCTCATCAAAATTATCAAAATTAATTTCACATAATCTCTTGTTAATTCTTGCTCTTATTTCTTGTGCTATCAGAGATCTTGCCTGAATCTGTGACTTAAATTCTTTTCCCTGTGTTTTTTTCTAGCAATTTTAAACTTCCAGGGTTTATACTAGATCCTTGGTCTATTTTGATTTATGTACAAAGTGAGCAATAGGGATCTACTTTCACCTTCTACACAGAGGTATCTATTTTTCTCAGCAGCATTTTTTAAAGGAGCTGTATTTTTGTTTGTTTGTTTCCAATTTATGTTCTTTACCTCTTTGTCAGAAAGCTAGAAAAGTGGGGTCCAAAAATAATTGAAGAATAAATGAAAATGGAGCTTTTGCAATTGCACAAGAGATGGAAGAAATAGGGATGGAGAGGAAGGGTAGAGAATGAAAAAATAATTTATATGTATTATGTACATGTACCAATTCCTCACAATAAATGTAATCATTGTGTGTGACAAATATGGAGTAGTGACAAATATGCATGTGTAAATATACCACCTTGGAGACCACTGTGAAGTGACTCTGAGCAGGATTTAAAATTAACTAATTGACTTTCTGTTTATCTGTGAGCCTGTCCAAGGCCTTGGCCCCTTACCTTGCGACGGGAGCTGATTCATAGTAAGTGAACCTCTATGAATCACTGGTCCTGGCTGAGGCCTGTAGTGACCTGTGAGGCCAGAGATATCTCAAAGGGCAAGATAAGACCACCACCACTGACACCTGGCTCAGACCCATTTAAATAGAGACTGAAGCTGCAGACACCACACACCTGCAGGCTTCTCACTCCCACCGTAAATATCACCATGGAGATAAGGCAGTTCTCCTAAAATTGGCACAATTTACTACTTGGAGAAGTCCTTGAAGTGACTTTCAAGGTCCTGCTCATCCTCTGCTTTCCTCAGTATCCCCTCTCTTCGTTTATTATGAAAATAAATATGGGCAGCCAAGAGAGGTTCTTTGTCTTATCCCTCATGATAGCCTCAGAGTCAAGAACTCTGCAAAGGGATTTGGTTGTCCTGGAGCCCTAAAATCATATCACTTGTCTCATTTATTTAAGCTTTTGCCATACCATACACTCGTTTGGAAGATTGGGGATCTAGGCCAGGTCCCCATTACCACTTTAAAACCCAATATTTTTGTAAAATGAATAGGCACAAATAAAAATATGTTTTAGAAAGTTTTTTTAAAAGTATTCAGATGGCTGTAATTTATATGTGATGTATGTAAATGCATCTAATTAAAAGGCTTCTGTACAGAAAAGGAAGGAATTAGCAAACTGAAGATGAAGCCTAAAGAATAGAAAGTCTTCACTATGTACTGTTTTGACAGAGGAGTAATATGCATACTACATAAAAAGTTTAAAAAAGACATGAAAAAATGGCTAAATCATAAATAGGCAAATGAATTTTATAAGCATTTGTCAGTAGAATGAGTATAAGTGACCAATAAGTATATGAAAAAAATGCTCAACAGTTTTGACCACCAAAAGTACAAACCAAAGCTATGCTGACATTTCATCTCATCCCTATTCTTGAATATTCAAAAATAATAAATTCTGGTAAGTATATGTGGAGGGTAGAGAAGAACTCTAGGACATTGTTGATGTGAATATAAATTAGTACAAGCATTACAGAAATCAGTAGCAAGTTTTCTTTAAAAATTAAAAGCAGAGCCACCACTTGATTCAGTTACACCACTCTTTATCATAGTCCCTAAAACATTAGCATCATAGAGATATTTGCATATCTTGTTGACTGCACTGAAATTTACTAAACAATGGAAGAAGCCTACCATCAACAGACGAAAGGCAAAAAAATGTGTATGTACAATGGAATGTTATTCAGCCATAAATCAACACAAAATAATCTTATTTACAGGAAAAAATAAAGAATACAGAGACCATGAAATTAAGTGAAATATACCAGACATAAAACTTCCAAATTCACAGGTTGTCTTTCACATGTGGATGTGGAATAAAAATTTTTTAAAAAGAAGAGAAGAAAGTAGAAGAGAATCTATTAGAGCAGAAAAATGTGATTGATTAGGGAAGAAAAAAAGTAGAGGGGGAGGTGATCAAATATATGCATGTATAAATATGCCACAATGCAACTCACTATTCTGTATAACTAATGTGCACTAAATGGAAACAATTATATGTCTAATTGAAAACAAATTGAATTCTATTCTGCTCTTTAAAAATCAAAGTAAGGTGTGGTGGCACACACCTTTAATCCCAGCACTCGGGAGGCTGAGGCAGGAGGATCATTGTGAGTTTAAGACCAGCCTGGGCTACAAAGTAAGTTCAAGGCCAGCCTAAACTGCATAGTGAGACCCTGTCTCAAAAAAAAATAGGACCGGGGATTTAGCTCAGTGGCTTAAGCACCTGCCTAGCAGGCACGAGGTCGTGAGTTCAATCCTGGGTACCAAAATTAATAATAATAATAAAAATAAATAAATAAATAAAATTTATAATGTATAATTAGATATTCTTATAACATATATATGTAAATATATATGCATATTCACATCAAACCATGCACTAGAATCCTTAATACTTCAAAATATCATAGACTGAAAGTCAAAGGATAGACAGATATAGTTCACAAAACAGGAATGCAGAAAAAAGCAGGAGTAGCTCTTCGGTTTGCAGCTAATGTGAACTGGAAACCAAGAATGATCAAAAGAGATAAAGAAGGTCACTCTGTACTAGTTAGGGGAAAACTTTCAGAGGAAGAGAAAACAATCCTGAATATACATGCACTAAATATGGGAGCACCCAGCTATATATGACAAATATTTATAGACAGGAAAAATCAAATAAGCAATAGCACAATTATAACAGAAGACTTTATCACTCAGTTGACACAAAGAGACAGATCAACTAGACAAAAAATCAGCAAAGAAATAACAGAAATGAATCAAACTTGTGAACAATGGACTTAGTAAACATGTACAGAGTATTCCACCCAACAACTTCAGAATACACATTCTACTCAGCTGCACATGAGACTTTCTCTACAATAGACCATATACTAGCCCACACAACATGCTTAAGTAAATGTAAAATATCAAAATTATCCCAAGCAAATTATTTGACCATAGTGAAATGAAATCAGAAATTCATGACAACGGAAACTGCAAAATCTCCATAAATCAATGAAAATTAAATAGCACCTTATTAAACAACCAGTGAGCCACAGAAGAAATTAAAGAAGAAATTAAACAATATCTATAAGCAAACAAAAATGCAAATACAACTTACCAGAACCTGTGGGATGTATGAAAGCAGACCTCAGAGGGAAATTTATTGTGGTGAATTCTCATATCAGGAAAACAGAATGAGCACAAATAAACTGCCTGATGCTACACCTGAAACATCCAGAAAAAGAGGAGCAAGTCAAGCTCAAATCCCAAGGAAGGGAGGGAACTATAAAGATCAGAGGAGAAATTAATGCAAGTGAGACTAAGAAAACAATACAAAGAATTAACGCATCACAGAGTGGGTTCTTTGAAAGAATAAATAAAATTGATAAGCCCCTAGCCAACCTTGTCAAAAACAGAAAAGAAAAAACTCAAATTGATGAAAGGATGAAATCACTACAGAAACTGTAGAAATGCAGAAGATCATCAATACCTACTTTGAAAACCTTTACTTTCATAGGATCAAAGACACAGAAGAAATGGGCATATTTGTGGAAATGTATGAATTACCAAAGCTGGACGAAGAAGATAAAAAGCTGCTGAATAATCAGACTTCAGTTAATGAAATTGAAAATGTAAATAGAAACTTAACAGCAAAGAAAAGCCCAGGTTCTGGGTTAGGGTTAGGGGCTTTTCTACAAGAAATTTAGGGAAGACTTAACATCAACACTCCTCAAACTCTTCAATGAAATTTAAAGGGAAGCAATTCTCCCTAATTCAATCCTGGAAGCAAGTATTACCCTGATACTAAAACCAGAAAAAGACCCAACGAAAAAAGAGAACTGTAGGCCCATCTCCCTAACAAATATAGATGCAAAACACCTCAGTAAAATACTGCCAAATGGAATGCAGCAAATTGGGCCATGGATTTAGCTCAGTGGCTTAAGTGCCTGCCTGGCAGGTGTGAGGTTGTGAGTTCAATCTCCAGTACAAAAAAAAAAAAAAAGGAAAGCAGCAAATCATCAAAATGATTATTCACCATGACCAAGTGGTATTCATCCTAGGAATTCAGGGATGGTTCAACATATGCAAATCAATAAACAAAATGCACCAGATCAACACTGCCAAAGAAAAAAATCACATGATCATCTCAGTAGATGTAGAAAAAGCTTTTGATGAAGTCCAACCCTTATTCATGATAAAAATCCTATTGAAAATCGGAATAGATGGTCTTTACCTCAATCTGATAAAAGTCATATAAGAAAACCCAATAGCCAAAGTGCTACTAAATGCACAAAAATGGAAATCTTTCAACTTAAAATCAGGAACAAGACAAGGATGATGCCCATCATCACCACTCCTATCCAATATAGTTCAGGAAACATTAACCAGAGCAACTAGACAGGAGAGAGAAATGAAAGGAGTAAGGGTAGGAAAGGAAGAAGTTACATTATCATTATTTGCAGGTGATATGTTACTCTACATAGAAAACCCCCAAAATTCCACTGAAAAACTTTTAGGTGTAATAACCAAATTCAGTATTGTAGCTGGATACAAAGACAGTACTCAAAAATCAATAATATTCCTGTACACAAACAACAAACTCACTGATAGAGAAATAAGGGAAACCACGCACTTCACTATAGCACACAAAAAAATTAAATACTTTGGAATGAATCTAACAAAGGAAGCAAAATATTTATACATTGAAAATTACAATACTCTGAAAAAGGAATTGAAGAGAATTTCAGAAAATGGAAAGACATACCGTGTTCATGGATAGGAAGAACAAACATTGTGAAAATGATCATTCTCCCAAAATTATTATACAGAATTAATGCAATTTCAATCCAAATACCATTAGAAAACCTCACAGATCTAGAGAAATCATTATTAAAATTCATTTGGAACCAGAAGAAACCTA